>VZTO01023935.1:824-95763 GCA_013400615.1 Syrrhaptes paradoxus | reverse complement strand
CGACAGGAAGAAAGGGAAAAAGAGAAAAAGAAAAATCCATTCCAACCTCTTTTCCAAAGTTCACTGCACCTTTATTCTCAGTGCTTGCTAGAGTGTGTGAGAACTGACAAAGTAAGACCTGCAAAGTCCACAGCAGCTTCAAAAGTGATATTGAAGAATGTGCTTGTTTTCTTTTACATGCAAATTTGCCGACCAGTGAATTTGGTGAAGAGCTGAAGATTTAAAAAAGCTGATTATTGTGTGGTTTTCCTGTTTCTCTGATTACGCTAACAGCGTTTACAAGAACAGCATTCTCTTCCTTTTAAATGTATTTAATTTTCTTTGAACATTTAAAAAATTATTTCTCTTTTTTGCTATATTTGTTTCTAACCAGTTACTTGAAAAAAACATTTTTACACTTTATAAATGTAAGTCCTATTTGAAAGGACTTTTGAATACAAGCTGATCAAAAGTTACACAGCTGCTATATGCACTGCAGGGATTAATAATTTTATAATCAGCAAGCCAATGCATACATCATCATCAAATATTACTGAGACTAATTGGTTTACCTGAAATATCTATCTTAGCTGTAGTACTTAGCTATATCTTAGCCTGACTCAGCCAGGCTGAAAAACACAGGAATCNAGTGCTTGCTAGAGTGTGTGAGAACTGACTCTGCAAATAAATGACATGTGGTCTAAAATATTCACTTACGTCCTTGATGGCAAATATGAATTCATACTCCCATGTTTTCCACATTGAAAGACTCACAAAGGTATAAAGGCAAAACTTTCCCCTCTATCAGCATTTAAAATGCATTTATGAGCTCTGCAGAGTGACTAACTCCCACAACTTACTCTCAGGCATGGTTCTCTCTCCCAGGAGAATCAAAACCCAAACGAGTCTGTAAGGTGATGTGTTTGTCCTTTGCTTATCTGGGGACCTCATGCCCTCAGAGGCTCAGGCTCTGCCAATCACAACCTAAAAAGTAGTTAAGACTTCACAAACTCTGAAAATCATTTTAAAATTTTTCTTCTATTTGTCTTTTGGACTCTGAAATTTCAAAATCTTCATTTTTGTTATGCAAGGGGAATTAGCAATCTTCACTTATTATCTATAATTATGAATATTAATGACCAACAGGAGTCGTTCGTGTTTCCCTGACTCATACAATCTAGGATTCTGGGGAAAAGATGCATTATTGGCATGTTCTTTGACTCTGAATTTGACTGAAATATATATTTGAGCATGGGTTTAGTTTGGAAAAAATCATGTGAAATAANATCAGCAAGCCAATGCATACATCATCATCAAATATTACTGAGACTAATTGGTTTACCTGAGATATCTATCTTAGCTGTAGTACTTAGCTATATCTTAGCCTGACTCAGCCAGGCTGAAAAACACAGGAATCATAGACTAAAATCTTCAAACCGCAAGGATCCTAGAGTGAAAACAGTGAAACAGTTTGCAAAAGAAAAATTACAGAAGACTCAGAAAACTTCTGCTGGATCTGCTCCATTCTTACAGTTTCTTGTTTCACTTTTTTTTAATGGGTTGTTGGCTCTTTTGTTTGTTTGCTCTGGGTGAGGTTGGCGGGAAGCAGGGCTTAAGAAGGCAAGTAGCCAAATTTTGGGGGAAAATATTTTGCTGAACCTGAAGATCTGAGTACATATGTGGTTGGGTGTTACTGCCACCTGAGACAGTGTCACTCTGGCAGTCTCTTCTGTGGTCACTAAGCAGCCTCAGGGACCACGAGTCAGGCAAGGACGGGCAAGTTCTCCTATGGGATAGCGAAAGCTCAACCAAGTGCTAATAAGAGGCAACTGCCCAAGCAGAACCAGTTCAGCCTGTGCAGCACCAGCACGCATGTCCCTCACAATCTGCAGGCTTATGAGGTCCTGCTTCAGGGCTTCACCTAATAACTGAGAGCTTCATTCAGAGATTTATCACCTTTGCAGTGATTTCAGTTCACTTGAATGAAAATGTAAATAGTCTGGCATTACTGGAAGAGAGTCAGCTGGCCTCACCTAGCTAACTTCTGTCTTTTCAATAGGCTCTTAACAGACTTTCTCCTTCAAGGAACAACTCTCTTCAACATTGTTTCACTAATGGCATTTCTACGACAGACTTCCTTAGTCAAGTCAGTAAATGTGCAACATAGGTTTAAAGGTACTTCAAGGCAGAAGAGTCAAGAATCCAGGTCAGAGGGAACACGTTTTATGTTGGAGGTTTTCCCTCATATGAAGCCCTTGAAATGAAAGTTGCTCTAAGGTTCAAGGAAGAACCGTTTGTGAAAGTCTGGGGTTTGTATAATGCGATCAGTCACAACAGATGATCAAAATGACCACTTCTAGTTTGCGAATCAATGAAGGGTGGGTCTATGAACATTTATAGCAAATGAACTTGATCACATGTAAAGCACCAACAGAGGATCCAAAAAGTTTCATGACAAGCCAAGTCATTGCCTGTCTGAAATGTCTTATGCCAAATGTTTCAGACTATCAAAAAAAACCAAACAAAAGAAAGCCACCCTCCCCATCTTCCTATGCTTTCAAATTATTTTTTTTCGTATTCCACGGCAATGTTAAGCACTATTTTTATTTCTGTCCATGTTGAGATAGATCCATTACAAGTTTCAGCAACTGATTGAGCTACTTAGTTTTAAAATCGAGTTGATATTACGTGCTCACTTCTGTTATTTATTTCCAAAATACAATAATTTCTCCTTGAGTAAGAAGGTTGTGAGCATACACTTGTATGCACTTTATCAGATGGGTTATGCTTTCATGATTTCAAGCAATGGAGTTAGCTCATCTTAAGAAATTAACAGCTGAAAATTGCCAGGCTCAGATGACATGCAATAGCCTGTTGCAATGCAAATGGGTTAGCTTAAAGCTACTACAGTTCTCAGTACTGATGAGCAACATCTATTTCTTCCTCACAGATGAGACTAGAATTCTCAATCATACTCTTGCATCATGATTAAATTCTAATATTAATGCATTTAAAGCATATTCCCATGAATATGCTTTAAACTAACTTTAATATCCCAGTTCTCTTAATTATCACAGCAAAGTAGAATCTCCTCTTTAGCTAGGACTGAGAATCATTTTCTGCTTAAAGGTCAACCATTTTAAGTAGTCTAAAATCTGAACAATTATTAGACTTCACTGCGGTTTGGAGAAGGGAGAGAGAGACAGAATTGACAATTCAGATGTGGCATCAGTTACAAAAGTCAAATTGAATGAATACACTCTAAGAACTATTGTTCTTATGCCCATCTTCAGTCTGACCTTAGTAAAAAGAGAACTTACATAGGGAAGAAATATCTAAAGTTTTATTAAAAGAAGAGACAGCTTTTCTGAACTCTTGCAGGAAACACCCTACCCACCCCCAAGAAATGTGCACATATATTTCCAGAAAAGCTGATTTCTTTTAACCTTGGGGAAGCTAGGACCTTAAACCTCTGCTACATCCAGTCACACACTAAGTTTGAACATCGGTCCTGGCAGATATCAGAGGAAGCTCTGTGCATGCTGTTCCTGTTCACATCAGTCAGGGGAGACAGAAGATAGTCACCCTGGGGAGGAATGGAAAGAAAAAAGAGATCTACTCTATAGACCTTAGCTGAGTGTAATAATTTTGGATGTCAGAATAGCCACATAAAATTGGGAGACTGGATACATAAGAGTGAAATTAGATATATATATTTCCATATCTTGACTTTGTTTAGAAGTTTCTTTCCATATAACCCGTGACTAAAGAGCACTATTTGACCAAGCAAGTAAAGTATAAAGTATGAATCCCAATACAATATGCAAATAAATGTCTTCTCTCTCAAGAGCTATTACAAGCAACTGGAACAATTATTTTAATTACTCCAGTTTTATTTATTTTTTAAAGAGAGAACATAATAGTTTTGTCTACACGTGCCATAAATGGATTCTGAAGGTAAACAGAGAAAGAATAAATATATAAATAAAAAGTAAAGAAGCTGATTAAGAACAGAATTTAAAACCCTGTCACAATGCTAATCTGTTCTGAACTGCTCACCAGTGGCTCTCAGGGAAGTTTAACTCTGCAAATAAATGACATGTGGTCTAAAATATTCACTTACGTCCTTGATGGCAAATATGAATTCATACTCCCATGTTTTCCACATTGAAAGACTCACAAAGGTATAAAGGCAAAACTTTCCCCTCTATCAGCATTTAAAATGCATTTATGAGCTCTGCAGAGTGACTAACTCCCACAACTTACTCTCAGGCATGGTTCTCTCTCCCAGGAGAATCAAAACCCAAACGAGTCTGTAAGGTGAGGTGTTTGTCCTTTGCTTATCTGGGGACCTCATGCCCTCAGAGGCTCAGGCTCTGCCAATCACAACCTAAAAAGTAGTTAAGACTTCACAAACTCTGAAAATCATTTTAAAATTTTTCTTCTATTTGTCTTTTGGACTCTGAAATTTCAAAATCTTCATTTTTGTTATGCAAGGGGAATTAGCAATCTTCACTTATTATCTATAATTATGAATATTAATGACCAACAGGAGTCGTTCGTGTTTCCCTGACTCATACAATCTAGGATTCTGGGGAAAAGATGCATTATTGGCATGTTCTTTGACTCTGAATTTGACTGAAATATATATTTGAGCATGGGTTTAGTTTGGAAAAAATCATGTGAAATAACAGAGCAAAATCCATTATTCACCACAGTTCACGAAATTAATGCTGCAGCATTTTTAGAATGAACAACTTGTATAGATTAGTGGTTTTGTCCAGCCCATCTTTTCAGAAGAATGAAACTCTATATTGCTTTTAATTGTTTTGTTGCGGATTATACATCATTCCCCATTTTGAAATTAGCCCTTTCTATGTCTTTATCCTGGAACAAGATCCAAAATCACTTGGAGCTTAACAGAAGAATCCAGGATGCAAAACTCTAAAATGGGCTAAGTGTTATTGCTACTTAATGTTCCGTTTTTACTGAATAACAACCTTTTGCTGAAATAAGGTTAGGGTAGTCTTCTAACCCCCGTAACCAGAAGCCACCAACTTCAGAGAGCAGCTGGAATAGAAACATTGCTTCGGGAGCTGCTACCCAGGCGTGGGCCAGCTTCCAAATTAATATCCTCTGGTGTAAATTTCAAGTATCCCCATTGACTTCTGCTAACTCCACTGGAGTTCCTGCTGGAGTGAAACCAGCATGAGGTCAGAATCTGGCAGCTCATTACTGAATGCTGTCCATGTCACATGCTGACTGCTTTCTAAAAGTAATCCTGCTATAAGAAGGTTAGCTGTGTTTAGTCCAAAATACACACTGTCTGTCTACTGGAAGCTTTGTGATGGAGGCGGTTTGTAACTTCATACTTATATTTGAAGTGAGCCTTAAAGATGCTTTTGAACATTTGCCACCCAGAATAGCCACCAAATGCGCACTGAAATCTTCATTTCACTCTCTAGTTCCAAAACAATTAAGAAATATGTTGCCAAGCCTTTTGTTTTTACATGTGTTGGCTCACTGTTTTTTCCTGTGAACCAGCTTTCCATCTTCACCTGCCTCTTGCTAAAACAAGATCAGATCCCAGCAACAGGGCAAGCCGTTTCCAAAACATCTGCTTTCTATCATGATTTACAGACTGAGAACCAAACTGACCTTAGTGTAAAGCAATGTAGTTTCAAGAATGACTTAAGATCAATTAATTTGAAAAGACTACAGGCATGGTTCTGGTGGTTAGGGACTGCCAGCTGCTCTGTTTTGCTTTGTGCCAAATCCCCACAGGAGTCATTTTTAAAATTGGTAACTGAGGGAAAGAAGTAGCAGAAGGGAAGGAAGCATAAAAGGATTTACACCTGACATTTCTATCCTACACGACAGATTCTTTTTTTTGCTACAAAAGTGCTGTTGAGGGTGATCTCCAGGCCAGGGCTAGCCAGTGTGCCTAGGAAACAAAGTCAGAGCAAGTCTTACCACATTGCAAGAACTTGGGCCATTGTTAAATACTCATTTTTTCAGTAATATTAATAAGTGAAAATATCTCTGCGCTGCTAGAAGTCAATGTCTTTTCTTGAAAAGAACAACAGCAGAAATGATGTCTGCTTTCTCCCTTGGAGCACTCCACAGAATGACACCATGTACACTACGCAGCGTGTGAATAACACTCCATAGTGTTTATTTCTTACTTCATCTGATTCTCTGCCTTTAAGAGTGGAGATGCATATACTCTGGTTGTGCCTTTCTGTTACTTGTGGTCTATGTATGATAGAAACTGATTCATAGTCCATACTTGTTCCTACAGCAGACATCCTGATCCAGTTGTTCTCTTCTCCAACAGGCTTTATCAGTCTCCACTGTTTCCACTCCAAGCTTGTTTTCCACAGAAAAGACAAATAAAAACCCACCACGCCTGAGTGGATTCTTGGAGGAGGACTGTGAACAAGGCTGTAGGGCACAAGTCTGAAACCTCACATAAAAGACACAACCAGTCTTTGGGGAGAGATATGCAAGACTTTTTCGAACACTGAGACATTCTGATAGTTATCCTAAGATACTATTTAAGCAAGACCTGTGACAGTGCTAAAGGGATCGTCAAAGTAGCCGTTTTTTCTAGTACTGCAATATTATCTGTATAAGGACAACAGATGCATGTCTAATGCCGCTGTGATGGTTCTTTCTGCACTTCACTGCCCAGATTCTGCCCAGATCAAATTCAAATCCTTCTGGCATGCTTTCTACTACCAAAGCTTGTTAGAGAATGAGGGAGAATTACGGATACTGACTATCTACTGAAGTCTCCCATTGATCTGTAATTACACATAAATCCTTTTAATATTCTATGTTAGGTGGACTGTTAAGCGAATATACTTTTATGTGCATGCATGTACACAGATACAAAGCCACTAAAAAGCTGCAGACAGGCTAAATGCGAAATTTTGATTCCCCACATCATACAAGGCTTGACATTTTCCACTGAATCTTTGCACAAAAGGTAACAATTCCATACATATTCATTAATTTGGAAGCATCCCAAGTACATCTATTTAGAAATTGTGATTTCAATACAAATACTTTAACAGATTGTATTTTATGTATATATCTTTTTACAACATAAGGAACTACACTCAAATGTGGAAAAACTCTGCTCTGGGTAATTTGCATCCTTATGTCCTATTATAGATTTTCCTATTTGGATTTCCATCTGGTCTTCAATATCCTTCTGAGTTTATTACTTTAATGAGATCATCTTGGGTTTGCATACCTATAATTTTATTACTATTTGGAATTAGCATTACCTGCTTACCTAACCATAAACTCTTTCGTCTTACCTTCTCAGCATAGCAATGAACAATGCTTGAATACTGCTACAGAATGAACAAAATTACTAGACTGAAATAACCTTATTCTGAAGAACCCCTAATTTGGAAAACAAAGTTCATGCCAACCTTTTTCTTAAGTGCCCATACCCTGTTCCTGAAAAAAAAAAAAAACAAAAAAAACTGTAGTTCAGGGTTTACAGTCAAAGATTGTGATCTACACTTGACAGATCTGCAGCTTAATCTTTGCCACTGGCTTGTAACGTAACCTTGAGCAAGCTAATGTGTTTGTGTCTTTGGGAAACTAAGAACAACATATGCCCACCTGTAGGGATGTCAGAATGTCAGATCTGTTAACAGAATACTTTGAACACTAAAGCATTATACAGATATACTGCATAAATGTTGGTAGGAACAATTTAATGCTTCTGCTTTGTGTAGATCATAGAAATTTTGGATAAAAACCCCAGCAAGGCATACATTCAAGACACATAAAGTCTATCCGTATTTATGGTTGCATAGGCAATGCAAGAGAGATGAAAGAAAGAGTTACCAACCCAATCTGCCCTTCCTGTAGAGACTGGGGTCTTGTTTCCACTTTCAAAAAGCTACCAGCTTCATCTAAAGCTAAGGTTTTACCCTTATACTTTCCTTTGAAAAACTAGTCTAGCACTTCTGTGTAATAAGACACATCTTCCAATTTCCAGCCAACATCTGTTCATGGTCAATTTATTCCCATTTACACTTGTGCCAAAATTTTGCTTTCAGTAAAGTATCTCTTTTACTACCTTTGTGTTTTCACCTTGGAACAAAGTGATCATTTATCAACTCACATTTTCCTTTGTATCAGCCTCTTTCTCTTTCCTGTCAAAAAATAGTCTCTTAATACAAAAGGTAGAACAATAACCTTCTCTGTTCCTAACACAATTGCATTTTGTCTTCTTAAATACTTTTTACCACCACTGTGCATAAAATTCCAGACATGGTCACACCAGTTTAATTAGTCCATGCTGTTTTATCTCCATCAACATTTCATGTTGATGAGACTCAAAATTATAGCAGAAATATTTAGTGTAAAGCTATCTGATTTTTTTTAATCACATAATCTTAGGTTTCATCTTATTTGTATTCTTTTATGATGTTGCATTCATCCTCTGTGAAAATTCATCTATATTCTGTATTTTACAGATCATTGTTAGTTCTATTAATAAAATCCCTTTCAGACAACTAGTGCCCATTCAGCAAAGTCTGCTATTGTTAGCTTGATTCCTTTATGGTCCACTACCCCATAATTCTCTTATTAATCCTCATTTTCTAAGGTTTACCTGATAATTTCCTATGTGACACCATACTAAATGTTTTTCTGAAATCCTGACAGATTAAATTTAGCTTTGTTTGCAGAAAGTTATTTGGCGCTTTTTTTTTCTGAAAATCAGTTATCTTATAAAGAGAGAGACAACATTAGCACGATCAACCTTAGTAAACCCATGATGCATTTCTCATTTAACTTCTATATCCCTAATTATTCTTCCTTTCAAAATGTGTTCATAGGTTTTGCATGCACTCTAGGTCAGCCTCCTCTACATTCCAAGTCTTGTTTATATTAAAATCCTCTAGCTCTTCATTCCAGTTGACTTCACTAATTAGTTTTCTTAATCTCTCAGTCTCCCCTTTTCAAAATTAAAGTCTTTAACTACAGACATATATTTGTTTATTCTCCCATTTAATTTAAACTGAATAAACTCATGAACATTCAATCTGTTTTCTATAACTTCTATAACATTTTTTCTGAAAGTAAGTTCAAAAGACAGACACCTCTCTTTGGTGTGTTGACTATGTGGTGACAAAAGGAGTATAACTGGAATTTACTGCTCTTAGTGAGGACAGGCTACAGCTAGACGTTTACAATATTCCATTGTAAGCAAACTCAGTGCAATTTTCATCCTCCCCTGTTACGCGGCAGAGCTTCTGCTCTATGTCCCACTCTGACCAGAAAAGCCTACAGAAGAGTCATAGCATAATCCAAACAGGACTTCTTATCACACTTCCAGCAATAGTTTTTAACAGAATTATATTCTTTATCCCTGTTTCTATAATTTGTCTGACCTATCATGCTATTACACAACCCTTGTTCTTTTATGTCTACTGATCTAATTCAGTGTTAGTAATTTTTTTCCATGCCCATTCCCCCATCTTCTGGTACTTCTTTATCCATTAATGTCATTTTTTTACATATTACATTAAAATCATCCCTGAAAACTGTATGATTTTTTTTTCTTCAAACTTATTTCCTAGTATGAATCAACAAATTCTGACCCTTCTTCCTGAGGAACTAGAGGGATTTAACAGACTGAAAAAAAGAAAAAAGAAAAGGGCGGTTCCACTGCTCTTTTTCTTACCCCAGCATGGTAAAGTGTTATTTTCTTGTAGTGCACTGGCACTGTTGCATCATTTATATAGGGGTAAATGAGGTACCACACAAAATAGCATGGTAAAACTAAATTGTATATTTGTCAGAGTCACAAAGCCGTTTCTTATTTAACAGTCATGGTACTATCATCAATTTGTTCCCTTCTGTATCAAAATATTCATTTCTTGAAGAACTACAAATGAGGTGTTCTTTAAAATAAGTAGTGGTTAATAGCAGTCTACCTTAAAACTCATTCCCTAGGTTCAAAGAATACAGACAAATACACGGCACAATATGTGGTGTTTATGTCATATACTATGTCTATTATCCTCTACATAAGATGGAGCTAACTTTGTTTTTTCTTGATTTTTGTCTATGTGACTGTGCTCATTTTGTCTCCTGAAACAAGATAGGATTTTTCTCTTCAAATATATGTACATTTCAGGGCAATTACTATCAATACAATAGCATTCTGATATATCTGGACATCTCTAAATATTACTGCCGTAGGAGGAAACAGACAATTTCTGAAATAACTGTATTTTCCCAAGAATGTTACAAAGAAAAAATAAGGAAATCAGTGCTACAGACTTTGACTATGAAGTACTGTGGGCTTCACATGAAATCTGACTTCTTTCTTTTTCTCAAAAAATCTGATTTCTTACTATCACTGAAGTCAGTGAAGGTTGCTCTTTGTTAAGGACAACTTACCCCTGCTAATAACTTCATTTCAACTGAAGTACAAGGCAAGTGACACTTAGACTTGGATCCTATTTTTATTGATAGTGTAGTGCCAATTCCCTACGTTCTCATACAAAATACATTAAAATGTGGACTGTTATAACTGGGCAAAACAAATTTCTGTTTTGAATCATAGTCTTACTCAACCACTTCACTTTCAACAAACCCATTTTTGAAAAAAATAGTCACTACAAGTAAGCTGCTTTTGTTATGCTTAGAAAGCCTGTGCCCTAAAATTTCACACTGACCCACGATGCATCCCACAGCCTGAAAGGGAGTCACCCCACCAACATCACTCCAAGACATCCTTGGTTTCAAGAAAAAGCTATTCTGACTCTCTGCATCTGTCCTTCAAAGATATTTTAGAAGTTGTTTCTTAACAAAGAAAGATTTTCCTGAATTGTACAAGACTTACTACAGAGTATAGCAAAATCCAAATGTGAGATTGTTCTTGTAGCGCTGTTGAACATTACAACTATACAGAATCTTAAAACTATGTTGACTCTTTGCCAGGTAAATGAGCTGAGAAAGGAGTTTATGAAGGAGGGAAAGGTGCTTGTGTCTGTACCTCTCTCCAAGCTGGGCTGTTTACAATAGTCTATTAGCAACAGCTAGTCTCCCCCAGAAGTTATGAAATGTTTCATCAATATTTCATCTCTGCTCTCTTTAAGGGCCCTTAACATCCCCGTGATGATGGCCTTCCATAAGCGCATCAGGTGTGACGTTCTCCCACACTGCAGCACAACCAGCAGCTGGAGAAAGGCATGCTGCCAGCTCTGTCCTCCAACTCTGCCTGCAGAGGACCGAGGAGTGCCTCCTGGAGAAAGGCAGTGGAGATGTGCAGCACCTTGGTGTCAGGATGTCTTTTTGAAAAAATGCTTGACAAAAGCCCACCCAGGAAAAGGTTCTGTTTCAGGCTTCTCCTGGTGCAATCTGACAGGGACCCTAGTGCCCTCAGTGCTGTAACTCCCTGCCCACCGCCCCAGAGCCATGGAGAATACTCTGCTCCAAAACCTACTCTTGGAAATCCTATGGCTTAACTGATCCACAATGTAGACAAATTAAGGGGAACCTGCAAGGAAGGGAAAGGTCCTGGAAAATAAGGTGCCTGACAATATTTAGTCCATCACTTCTAAATTTTCTAGGAAGAAGTAACAACACTCCCATACAGGCTTTTCACTCCAGTCCTCAAGACCATTAGAAAGATCATCAGAGATGAAGCTTCTTTTTCCCATTTTCCCCACATTCAAAAAAAGGCCCTGTGCAGACTGCACCAGTGCCTATTGCTGTATCTAGCACTTCAGTTTTTCCAGAGAGGCTTGGGTACAGTTTACCAGTTTACCATGCAGTGGTTTCATTATTAAATCTAAATAAGTGAAGTATGGAATCTAAATTTTAAGGATGATAAGGAACTCTGAGCAATGGCAGGTTTTAATGACACATTTAATGACACAGCTAAGGTTTATTTTGGGGGATTGTCACACAGCTAACATATTCATAACGTCTTACATGGTTTCAGAAAGTGCAAACACAGGGGGATATAAAAGAATCTATGGGTTTACACCATTCAGCTTTGCAATATGAAACACAACTAGTATGTTATTTGTTACCAGGTGCAGGACCAACTAATTGTGTGGACTTGGCAAGGATCCAGGTTTATAAAATAGAGATAATATCTACTTTAAACAGACTTCAGAAAGCCTTACTGGATAACATTTAAGAAACAAATCCAAAACCAGTTGAAAAGTACGGCATTAGGATCACTGATTTAAGTGTGTAACAAAGTCCTGGCATGATCTATAAAAATATATTTGAAAAGTATATTGCTATTACTGAAAACACAAAAGAATTAAAATGCAATATACCTCACAAATAGGAAATAATTTTCTTTTCATCTCAATATATAATATGGAAGTGCCCAAGATGTTTGGGCTTTTCTTGGAGCAATCCTTTGCAGTACTGATAAAAAGCAAATCTTCCTGGCAAAGAGCTGAATGCTAACAATGGGAAAAGAACACACAAAATAGTAACAGAAGTAACAGAGTGGACAGCAGAAGTGTGCAGAGTACAGTATGAAAGATGGTATGAGTGAGATAAACTTTCATGTATTTACCATAATGTTGTATTTTAAGATAATTAAATTATTGAAAGTGCAAATTACTGTTGATAAAGTAGCTAGACACAGAATAAATACTTTGTAAAAAAATTTCTGGGAATTTACTGAAAACCTGAAGCATCAAGGTCTGAGACACTAATTACACCAAGTAAAATAAACAATTGGCATATGATAATCTTCATATTTATACTGAATGTTACTCTTGTCTTCAGTGTACTTCATAAATGTCACTAAGGACACAAGATTATTCTCACGAGGAAGGTCCGTACTGGTAAGTAATTGACTGCCAGTACAACAATTTCATAATTGCTAGGCCATTTAACTATGCAATCAAAACAGATCAGCAAACAATATGCTTCTCCAAATAGAGTTGCTCAATTTTACACTAAAAAAAAAGTTTCCACTCAATTATTACAGCAACTTTGGTTAGTCAGTTTTTTGTTGTTTTTTTTTTCTTTTTTCCACAGCAAAATCAAGAATAATAAATGGTGACATGAAAACAATTTATAAACTCTTACTTAGGTAAATTAAAGTCTTTTCTTCAGTGACTCATCCTTCTCAGCAGAAGAAAAATAGGTCAAGAATGCAAGAGTCCTGCATTTGAAACCTGTTGCTAACATTACTTCTTTATGTCAGGAAAAGAAATATTTGCTATAAAAAGCCCCACAGAATTATTCCCCAGGTACATTATTGCTATAGTCAATTCTAAATAATAATAACCTCCTCTACACTCCCCCACCCACCCTTTTCACCCCAAACCACCAAAACCACAACCAAACAAAAATCCCCTAATTCTACATTTTGACTGCTCAAAGAGACAACATCATTCCCTGCAAGACAACTATGTAAGAATAAGAGCCTCAGGGCAGATTTTTATCCTGCTAACACCGGTACAGATAAAGTGTCACTTTCTTGACTTTAGCAGACTTACAGTTAACTGAGATCAGAATGAGACCTAAACCACTTCTGGTCTGGGCTGGGACGACCAGCCAGATGCTGCAGTTCTCCATGCAGACAATGTTTGAGCACTGGCAGTTTTCCCAGAGAGGTGAGGAGTCTTCCTGGAAATATTCAAAGCCATTCGGACGCAATCCTGAGCAACCTGAGTGGCCCTGCTTGAGCAGGGGAGTTGGACCAGATGCCACCCTCAACCATTCTCTGATTCTGTAATGACTACTTAAGGATTTTCTGCTCAGTTCGTGCTATCCTGTCATTACAGACAGAGATTCCACTTCTTAGTCCAAATAACTATGGAAATACCACAAAGGGAAGCCTCATACTGGTTTGCCATCACTGGGAAAGAAAAGAGACCTCAGCCCTGTCCATCCCTGTCAAGTATTTCTTGATTCACTATTCCAGCTGGTGATGTTGACCCACCAGTCAAAATCAGCGCATTTCACTACCAAAGGCAGAAAACCTTAGAGGCAAATATTCTGTTTCTGTGTCCTTCTGCTGTGGGGCTGCCACCTGTGAATGCAAGGTGTTTAGCCCAGTTTCCTAAGGAGGTGAGGCTTGTGCCAGCTGCCTGGTACTGCCTCCTCACCCAACAAATAGCTTTTAAAGCCATTTCTAATTTTACCAGTGTTAAATGGAGATACTTAGATGACAGAAATAATGTTTGAACACTCGCAGTTGGACAGCCAGACCAAGCAGTTAGGGCTAAAGTGAGAGCACAACATATGCAGTCACTTTGGCCTGGCTTGCTCATCCGTCAGCTCCATTTACACAGCTGCCCCAAACAGCCCCAGCACCAGGCATTTTCCATCCATGGATCTGAGTGTACTACGAGTCAGGTACAGGGGGCTGGAAGAACTAATGGTATTGAAAGAGTAAATGTGGGATAAAGGGGACAAGTGTGTCTACATCTGGCGTAGACAGAGTGGGAATGCAGGACAAACATCCAGAGCAAATCAGACCTTTTATACTCTATTGCTCAATGGAACAACTTTTTAATTTCTTATCTCCCAGGCAGCACAGATATGTACTGATCCATGCTATTTCCCCATAAAGAGCTAATATTTTCTGAATGCTGTGCCTTAAAATGAAGGCTAGCTCTTAACAACAGTCCCTGTCAGACAATACTGCAGTACAGACTGCTGTATTGAACCAATTGAAGAGAAAGAGAGGCTTTAGAGATCGTTCATTTTCTTAACGTTTGCTTCTCCTTGCTTACATCTTGCCGTTTAGCCCAGAAGCTCTTTGCTACATATCAGGTGCATTTAAGCATTACAATGAGTTGAGACATTTGGAGTGGTGGGAAAAGGTCAAGCAACTCCAGTCCTCCTATTTTAATGTGCAACTCAAACATGGCCTTGGTCACTATGGTCCTTGTTAGCATGAGGTATCATGGGATTGTTACATAGGATGAAATGTTGCGCTTATTTTGGGGGAGAATCGTGGGAACTAGGGATCTGAACCCTAGGATATATGTGTTTATGGTATCTTCATAAGTGCATAAAGTAAGATAATGCTGACAAACGTAAATCTAAATCCCAGGGAAAAAGACACATGCTGAAAAAGTCTTTTAAAATGCTTTGCCTCTCATATTGAAGAGAGCAATATCTACATATTAAAGTTCCCAAGTCAGATCTCATCCTGTCCCCCCTCCCTCCCCAGTCCAATTCAAATAGCTGTGTAGACAACAGAGGAAGAAACAAAGGAGGGAGAGAACTAATCAAAAAAGCTCAGAAAAGTAAGAACATTCCCATCAGTTCCTGCTTTTATCCCTAGAGACACCATCTCACCCATCCACCAATCCAAGTGTTATAAGAATGTGCCTTAATACTTCACTATCACAACCAGCTTTTCCACCATAACTCGTTTTTTTTTTTCTTGTTTGTTTTCTCAGCGCAAAGCTACAGCAAGGTCTATGCTTACTTTACAATTGACTTACCGTCTTTGAACATGCCCAGACAACAGGAAACTGGTTTCTCTGGAAACAGGAGTTATGTGAAATCTTTTAGAACTTGTATTCATTTAAAGCTGTTCACACATATGCAACAATAAGGCACCAGACTCTCAGCACGTGATTCAACTTTACCAGGCAAGGTAATGAAGGAAAACATTGCCACACACCAGGCTCATAAAATGAATTGGTGTAATTTGAATGGGAACAAAAGAAAAATCTCAGCATCTAAACAACTTAGTCTATGTATAAAATCTCCTAGTGGTCATCATAATAAAAAAAGCTACAGGAACAATCTTGGAAACATTGATACTGTGCATCATGGAGATGTAACATGATCTTTTTGATGATATGGAGGCAGCACGGCCACATATACCAAAAGCCCCTTTATGGAAAGCAACTCATTAGTCCCTGCTGGGACTAATAAAGCTAGCTAAAAATACTCAAGTCAAGCTGAAGGCTTCTTCATTTCACATTAACTCTCATTTTTACTTTTAAAGAGTGCAATTGGAGATTGCCAGTCTATCTTGGATGCAGCAGACACAGGTGAAGATGATACCAATACTTGCAGCCCACTTTCTGCTTTCAAGGCAAAAAAGTCACGTCAGAAGTAAAACACATTCCAGGTTCTCAGGCACTGCCATTCACAGGGTGGTATTAACATAAACCTCTGCTTAAAGTGCTTTAGGCAAAAACAGGACTGTGAATAGCAGTGGCTGAGGAATAAACACAGGAATATTGCTCCAGCTTCCATTGCTGTTGGAATAACCTTTAACAAAGTTGTGGGCAGAAAACCAACCCAACCCATCAGAGCTCACTTTCCTCACTTCCTCAGCATTTTTCACCAGAAAGCAAGTTTCCTGACTTTGTTGATATTTCCCGTAAAATTCCACCACATTTGGACATGCTTAAATCTCATTGTTCCTAAATTGTCTATGATCAAGAATGTTTACAGATTTTTATGGTGCTTTCACACTTAAATTAGAACAGCAGGCCAGTGCATGGCAGGGAAAAAGAAGTAAGGAAGCCATCCTTCCCTACGGTTTCCCATGGAGAGATTCCAGGAGGGAAGGCAAGTTACAGATTTTTAGTAGACTGTGCAGAAATAATCATATTCCAATCAGTGAAGACAAAACCCAAGTATTTAGCAATGAGATATTTTAATTGTGATGACAGAACTGGATTTTATGTTTTTAGGAGGAAGCAAAGATTAGTTAGGAATTGGGATACAAGGGTGGAGGGGGATGACAACTAAGGAGAAAAGCGGAAAACATTCGTAAATTATGTCCATCATCTGACACAGAGAAACAGAAGAAAACCCTGTTACTCAGACACACACACACATAATACAGATATTTATACATAAAACGGTAAATAAGGATGGTTCCAAAGTCTCAGGTGAACACTGTTTAAGAAGACAGATCTTTTTCTAGTAGTTTGTATAGATTTGTATTTCAGGGAGGAAACTACAACAATACCATGAAAACTTCAGACAAACAGGACTGAGTCAAGGGACGCTGAAATGAGAATGCCTGGCAAGAGGAAACAAGCACTCATCCTAGCTTTTGCAGAATCCATTTGAGAAGAGAGAACAGAATCAGCTCAATTTAGCTTCATTTGCCAGCTCCTTTAGGCGTATTAACAACATCTCTTGATGAATTAGGTTGAATTCTGCTGACAGACCTAGAAGTGTGTATATTTGTCCTTAGCTGTTGTAAGAACACGCATCAGCTTAACTAAAATATATTCAAAAGATTCTTGGGTTTTGGGGGTAAAAGTAAGGCAACCTTACTTAAGCAGAAAAGATTAGAAATAGGATAGCTGTTGGCAAGACTACTAGTTTAGACTGATATTTTCTTGAGCCAAGGCCAGAATATAAACTGTTTTAGCATTGCTAGTAGATTGCCAGCACAGAGGGAGGTGTTGACAATCACAGCTGATCGGAGTCTCAGTTACTTTTCGCCATTTTTTCACTAACTAAGGAAGCCATGCAATTACTGGCAGTTTCTCCACTGCTTTCAGGGCATATATTTGCAAAGTGACCTCTAACATAGTCAAAGTACAAGTACAAAGCTGAAACGAGGCAGTGGCTTGGAGACTTAAAATCCCAGTGTCAGTTGTCTTCTCTCCTGTGGGCAAGAAACTCAGATGGACTCTCCAGATATGTCCACCAAAATAAAAAAAAAGCACTTCTCTGAAAAACTACCTGAGCTCTGACACGATCTACTGTGGTAGCAGCTACCACAGAGCAGAGTGCTCTGACTCTCTGGCTGTTCTTGGAGTCACAGTTTATTTGTCCATGCAAAGACCCCTTCTTACCAGGACAAAAGGCAGTGTATTAAAATCTACAGAAAAATAATTTCCTCTACCGTAAAAGACCAAAAGTCTTTGCTACCTCAAAGGGTCATTGTGAAGCACCAGGGAAGATTTTGAGGTGTCCAAAATCAGTCATGGTACATGTTTGAGAGAGAGATAAACCTCTTAATGGAGCCTTTTCTCAATTTAGTGACAGAAATATAACTCTGGGAAGGAAGCAGAATTTTTACAATTAAATGTGCTATAGCCTGAGACTTCATGTTGCCAGTGTGACTATGTCTGGGGAGGCTTCTTAGGCATCCATAGGCAGAAGGATCCTGACAACATTGTTTTACTGGATCTTCCATGATGCAAGGACTCCTAAGTTTGTTCAAGAGAAAAATGCCTTCAGGCAGAACAACTCCCACTAGAAGAGAAAGAAGACTAGAAGGAATTGCTGAGGCCCTCAAATCCAGTTGCCTCCTGCTGGAGTTCACCATGTCAAATAACCCCGAACATCAACTGCTCAAACCTGTAGATGGAAGCTAGCAAGTTCTTAACCCTTATTTTGGAAGTTCTTTTCAGATCCTCATTCACTGAATAATTATAAAAATCCTTCTAATCCTTCTAATCCTCTCACTAAATTTTATTCTTCATAAGCATCTGCAGCAATTCCTGCTCAGTCCTTAGATGAGCCAAGAATTCAAGGATCAATGATGACTTCCAACATAATTACCTGAAAAAAGCATTTTGGTGAGAGCAAAGCTAAAGCATTTCCTCTGCTTTAAGGAAACATACTCATTTATTTCATATAATCTATGCCATAGGTGTTTACAGACTATTTTACACTATATCAATTTTACTTTATTTGCTATTGTTTATATTTTCTGAAATCAAAACATTCATGCCTGTCCAAAGAAATATAGAACTGGATGATTTAATTTCTCTTAAAACATCATCCTTGGAGATGGAGAAACAAACAACTTTTTTTTTTTTCTGTTGCATTCTGAAGTAAACTGAACAATCTTTGATTGATCTGGTACATATTATATGCTTTTAAGAGTATATTCTTCTATGACACAATAAATTTGCAGAGTACACAAAGTCTTTGAAATTCTTTAGTGGATTGGGCATCATTAAAAAAAATGTGTCCTTAAATGTGATGTGGAGATAGAAATGCAGTACTGTTAAAAGTAATCAAAGATTCTATAACTTTATATCATATTGCTTCCCATCAAAATTAAGATTGAATTAGTTCTGCGGTAGAAACTGTGCTTGATGTTTTCAGTCCTATTTGGTCTCAGCTTACTGAGTTTGAGAGATTTTAATAAACAACAAGAGAGACATTTTCCTGGACATCCCAAGAACTCCACATGCAAAACAAAAGACCTAAATTTTAACCTGGGAGATGCTAATTGCCATCTTTGCAGTTTTCCCCTGCTGGCCATACTAAAAATATGGTGCATATTGAAACAGGTATGTACCTATGGAAAAAAAATCTTACAGGAAACAATCCCAACAAGGAATCCAAATTCCAGTCCTATGCAACAGCTCTATAAATTTTAGTTTATGTAATGGAAAAATGTTCTATTTATTAGATCTCTACAAAATAGCAAAACATACTCATCTTTCTTCTCCTCTTCCCCTTATTTGCCAGTATATATCAGAACTCTCTGGAGAGCTTAAAGGCAAAGAATGTGGCTTTCTTCATCGAGAGAAATGCTATAAAACAGCCATTTATGGACAGAAATGTAAAGACAAATTCATCAGATTAAAAAAAAATGCTTTAATAACTATCCACAATAAAAAACCCAGACATTTAAGATTCAAAATCAATTCAAATTTAGTGTAAATATGACATAACAGAACAGATTCACCTTTTTTCCATTATTAATAATTTCCTTTTTATTTATCTGTCTTGGCTGACTTTTTCTCAGAAGCCTGTGTTATCATGTCATTGGCAATTCTAGCAGAAGATTCATGAACTCTTCAGTCGAGGTCTGAACAGGTCACCGGGAGTCATTCAGTTCGCCTTTAAAGTTTGAGGCATGTACAGCAAAACCACACAAAGCTCAGAGGGTATCCGGAGGCCAGAAAGCTAAACACACATGCTGCCAGGCTGATCTCCAGTGGTGAACAGAGCTGGTACCACTTTTGTACCACTCCTACCAACCTCGCAGCATTGACGCTGCTGCTCAGTGCTACCTCCCTGAAGTGAATGAGCACCATTCTCGGTAATTATGCAGCCCTTCAATCCACTTACTCTTAACTTTCCTTTCCACTGTGCTATATTTGACACAAAATGTTTAATCAGGTTCATTTATCATCGCTGGAACAGCCTGACTCATTCCCCATTTACAATTAGAAAGGGTTTCATCTAATAAATGCTGAGCGCTCTCAGCTATCCAAGTCAGTGAATGAAAAGTTTGCACAGCACCACGCAAAGCCAAGGGTACATAAACCTATTTTACTCGGAATTAGAAGAATAGCAGATTTCTACAGAAAATTTTCAAAATTTAAGGCAGTTAAATGTTACTTAGGTCGTGTGTATGAGGCCCCACCCTGGAAATATGGAGGCAGCAGGGAAATAATTCACCTTTTTGCCTTGGTCACAACATACATAAAACGGTGACAGTGAGGTTTTTTTTATTCCTTTGTTAAATTCTTCTGAGGAAGACTAATTACTCATTTTCTATCTGTAGAATATTAAATAACAAGTTATTTCCTAAGCAGCTAGTATCTTGAACTTGTGAGAGGAAAATCACAATCGTAAACTTAAGGAAAACTGAACCTACAAAGAACAAGTTAAAAAAACCAAAACCCTATGGTCCAAAGGTAAAAGTAAAACAATGTGAGTTTTAAATGTTTGAAGATATCAGAGTGGAGACACAAAGCTGCCCTTCTTTATGTTGGCAGTCTAAAGCCACCCTGCATTTTTTGTATTTTCTCTTGCAATTATGATGCTGTGTTTGCCCTATGTAACAACCTCGAGCAGTGCAGATTGCTTTAACTCAACTGAGAAAAGTCAGATCATTAACAATTGCCAATTAATTTAAACACTGTATGGTCAGCCCTGAAAAAAACTATGCCACGATTCCCTGTAATGGAGAGTCCTCATCAGTTCCTATTGTAAAATGAGAGAAAGAAGACTAGAGGGGAAAAGAAAAGCATAAAAGAACAACTCAAGGAACAATGGGTGAATAATAATGAATGAAATGTCACCACTGTTGTATTCTCTCTGCCTGAAGGCCTTTACTGGGGAGGGAAAGAACTTGAATTGCATGTGCTAAATTTTGAAGTTGTGTAAATTGGAATTTGGCAGCTGATGATGGCTAAATTAGCTGACTATCTTCTAAGCTGGTAGGTGACATTTCTTGGATACTTTGAAGGAGTTTAGGCACTTCCTGGAACATGACTGCTTTTTTAAATACCAATTAATTACCTAACTGGTATTTGATCTAACTTAATGCATCAGTTAAATGCTTAAAGCTAGGTAGGGTGAATATAGTCAATACTATTTCATTATAGACTGCAAAGCAGGTTAAGTTAAAAAATAAATATATTGTTAAGAAGAGACCACTGATTTTAAGGCGTTCTTTATTAAGTCTGCTATTCAACCTGTTTATTTTGTAAATTAAATGTCATTTTCACTGGCTGATATCCTGAAAAGTCAATCATACTCTGCTCTTAAGTTGTTACGGTTATGTGCCCTTCTTTAACTGACTCTCTGACCATAATAACTTTTTCCCCACCTATGGTTTCTAAAAAAATTCCTGCTCTTCACTTCAAAAAATTAGTGTTTCATTATTTCCTTCACATAGGACAATCATTTCTGTCTTCATTTGTCCCACTCTATCTTCCCTTTCCTTTTTTCCAACTATTATGCACTGAACACGTTTCCTGCCCTCCCTCACTGCTGGCCCCTGACCTCAGCAAAGTCAGACAAATCTCTCTTTCCTAATTCTCAGTACAAATCTTTCATGTCATTGACTTCAGGAGGTAAAGAACAGAATTAAAACCCAGCAGCTAGGCAGGTTAAGGTGTCTGCTAACCATTGTGCTGCTTTCCAGCTCTGTGCTGCCCTGTGTTTGAGCAGCGATTTCCTTAAGTGACACCACCCTGAAGGGACAACTAATCCAACTCATCCCATCCTAGGGAATTCGGTACTGCTCACATACTCTGCAGTGCTGTCCTGCTTCACCCCCGTCTGGGAGGATCAGTAAAATCCGGGACAATTAAGGTTTCTTTCTGCAATCCCAAATCTTTCACCCAGACTAAAAGACAGTGAAAACTTGCCTCTATATACTGTGTACACTTTCCATGAAGCAAAAATGAAAAAAAAAAAGTTATCTAAATTTTTCATTTTAGTAGAATAAAAACTCCCACACAATTCATAATTAATATAAAAAATACGAATTTTACACTATAGGTTATTCTAGTTGTCAAAGATTTTAAATAATTTAGGACAAATCTATGTATAGCCATTAGAACATACAAATTAGTCCTTCATTTGAATGCATTGCTCAGCCTTATAAATCTGTACAAAACATTTGTAAGGAAATGGAATTATAAAACCTTGCAGATTTTCCCTTGCAATGAGCACCAAACAAGCAGAGACTTGAATTATAAGTGAGAGCAGTGACATATGCTAATGGATTTGTCATCGGGAGATAATGCAATGCCATTAACTCATCTCATTTCAGATTCTAGCAACTGCATGTCATGGTAGGTAACACAAGCTGCCTCATGATCCCAGAAAAAGAATCTAGAAGGAGAACAAGAATTTGCAAGACTACAGCTAATGGGTATATCTCACCTGTGGTCAGCAATGTCTATTTTAACTTTGCTGAATTTCATGTTTAATAAGCATTACATTCAACAATATTGGCTGCTCATGGGTTGGAGGGGCGTATGCTTCCCTGGGTAAAAAACTGTCTGGATGGCTGGGCCCAAAGAGTTGTGGTGAATGGAGTTAAATCCACTTGGTGGCCAGTCACAAGTGGTGTTCCCCAGGGCTCAGTACTGGGGACAGTTCTGTTTAATATCTTTACCAATGATCTGGACAAGGGGGTCGAGTGCATCCTCAGTAAGTTTGCAGATGACACCAAGTTGGGTGGGAGTGTCGATCTGCTTGAGGGTGGGAAGGCTCTACAGAGGATATGGACACGCTGGATTGATGGGCCGAGGGCAGTTGTGTGAGGTTCAACAAGGCTCAGTGCTGGGTTGAACCCCCTGCAACACTACAGGCCTGGGGAACAGTGGCTGGAAAGCTGCCCACCGGAAAAGGACCTGGGGGTGTTGTCCCTCTGTACTTGGCAGTGGTGAGACTGTACCTTGAATACTGTGTTCGGTTTTGGCCCCTCATGATAAGAAAGACACTTGGTGCTGGAGTGTGTCCAATGAAGAGCAACAGAGCTGAAGGGTCTAGAGTGCAAGTCTTATGAGGACCATCTGAGGGAACTGAGGTTGTTCAGCCTGGACAAAAGGAGGCTCAAGGGAGACCTTATTGCTCTACAGCTACCTGAAAGGGTACGGAGGTAGGTGTCAGTATCTTCTCCCAAGTAACAAGCAATAGGAACAGAGGAAATGCCTCAAGTTGCACCAGGGGAGGTTTAGATTGGATATTAGGAAAAAATTTCTTCACTGAAAGGGTTGTCAAGGATTGAAACAGGCTGCTCAAGGAATTGATTGTGTCACCATCCTGAAGGTATTTCACAGACGTGTAGATGTGGTGCTTAGGGACATGGTTTAGTGGTGGACTTCACAGGGTTAAGTTTACAGTTGGACTCAATGATATTAAAGGTATTTTCCAACCGAAATGATTCTATGATTCTATAATTCTATGAATGAGTAACTTGACTCACTAAGTCCTCTTAACTCTGTTGAGAATGAATATGATTAGCTGAATCCCATTATTTTTCTATAATAAATATGCATGGGGAGGAAAGAAGGCTAATTTCTAAGCGTAAAAACTCAAAATTATCAGTATTACAATAAAATTTGAGACAAAATATTGCTTTTCATACAGCCTACAAAAGTTGTCCTTTAGGTTGCATCTAAAACACAGTTCTGACAAACATTTAAGGAAATTATTAATTGAATTAATATATATTCTGACTAAAATCAATAGTATTAAACACAAGTAAAGAGCTGCTCTTCACATAATAAAATTAAAGATAATTTCCTCCTTAGTACTTGCCTTAATAGCATTGCTGTTCATTTAATATAAATATTAGAACAGTCTAGACCATAAATACTTGCATAATATTGATTAAAACTTAAGCTACCATAAATGTATTTCAAAAGAATCTGTAACAATTTATAGCAGCTAAAGATCTTCCTCACTGACACCCTACTATATGTTTATTTCTATCTCTTAAATATATAATTATGTACTTATCCAATGGACTGGAATGACTTGCAACAATTCTAGTCTATTGGATAAATAGGAGTTCAATTTAATATAAGATGAATATAGCTTCTATAAATTTCTTTACTTACTGTGTAAATGTGTTTACATGAGCTATCAGAAAATAAAAGTTGGTGGCATTACAAGAAGTGGAAAAAAAAAAGGTATCAGTGTCTTTGGCTGGGCTTCCAAATAGAAAACTCCCATGTGTATGGTGCTGCTGACTCCCAAATGATGTTCAGTGATAAAGTAAATCCAGCTTTAGGGTTCCTAGTAACAGATCAAAAATGATAACCTTATGACACAAAGTGCTGATCCTGTATTAACACACATTGTCATTTCAAATATGTCCAAATAGTTTTGATGGGTTATATTCTAATGGAAGGCTTTTTTCCCCAGATCAGGCATTGGATGCCCAGGTATCTTTCTGCAAGTCTAACTGGTCTTAAAACTAGCATACACTTGGTAGTGCTTGCTCTTGCTAGATCAGCAAAACTGCAATTGTACACCTGCTCTGGATCAAACATCGACTACCAGATGACCTGGGAAAGCTGGCAGGAGGGAACAAACAACCCTTCCTTGAAACTCCTCTTGGACAAGCCTAAACTGTGCACTTGAACCATTCCACTCAACTTCACCGAGCTGCTGACACGAAATGCCAGTGGGCTCAGGTCTCAGTACATATACAGTGGTCAGCCTTAAAAGAATCCCACAAAGAAAAAGTATGTTCAAAGAATTACTTAAAGCCACCATTTTCAAAATTTGTTGCTAATTCTACATGATTGGCAAAACATGAGTTGCATGATTTGCATGAGCTTTGCATGATTTTTCCATATTTAAAAATAAACCTGCGTTTTCAGACACCTCAGCCTGTGCACAGGAATATTAAATTGGGCTCTGACTTCAGGTGTGCTTATCGTCTCTCAAATTCACTGTTTCAGTGTCTCAAAAGTTTGGTACTAGTGGTTTCAAAATAATAAAATGAAGTCCATTAGAATAAACAAGTCTTAGATTTTCCATTCCCATTTCAGATTTTACTAATTTAGTACCAATACATTAAGGAGAATACTGCCGAAAGTCAATATGAATAATCACATTCATTTTTAATTAATTAATACTTGGTTAAACATGGATATCTGAAGGCACAAATATGGATCTGTATGTTTGCTGCTAATTATTGAAATCAGTCACTATGGAAAGCAGATGTGCAGAAACCTTTTCAGCATATTTTTCTAATGCAATTTTCCTACTTTTATTTGCAAATGTCTTTTTTATATTCAGTATGAAGAAAAGCAACTTGACACCAATGTCCAGCTCCAATAATAGCATAGCAAAGAGTTATCTCCTTCCTCACTGTTTCTCACATGTAATGCCAGTCTTCTAAGAACTTGTACTATAGAAATTGTCTGTTCACCTTTGGAAGTGATCTATCAGCGCTGACATACAGAACAATGTATTAAAACCCCGAACAACCTAAAGCCAGGGTGTATCTACAGTCTTGATAAGGATATCATTATTCTTAACCGTGCACATCAACACAGATGCAGAAAGCTTTTAAGGAATTTAGATGGCTGGAATCTCTTAAGTTTACAGAGATTGTTCACTCATCCCACAGAAGATACTGAATATCTGTGTGGCACTATTAAATGTGTGATTGCATATTATAGGTATATAACCACTTTTCATCATTAGCTTCTGCTGGCCTCATTGTGAAACGTTGGCCTAAATGACAAATTATTTCTTAGTTTGTCTTCATAAAAGTTCTCAGGTTCCTTCACTAAGTAGCATTTTCATTTAAATACTGCTGTGTTGTAACAAACAGATTTCCTTTTAAGAATCAAAGTTATTGAAAAATAATCTGGAAATTATGAGAATGGGTCAACACATCTGTGAGTATGTTTCGTGATTTATAACCTATTTTATTAACTACACAATTTCTCCAAGGAACTTAATAGTAATTATTCTAAATAAAGCATAGGACACCATAGGAATATAATAAGCAAAAATTACATAAAAGTTATTAAACAATTCAGACTTGTTAATGACAGCACTGTAGAAGACCCTAATGGGTTGCACTTAATTATGAATGGGTTCAATAATGAAAGCAGACAATTTAAATAATTATATAGAAAATGAAGGAGAATCTAGTTTTAAAGCACACATCATGTACACTGGAGCAAAAGAGAAACACTTCACTGAAGAAAAAGTTGAATGAAGTCAAAGAATTTTTAATGCAGCCTCCTTTCACACCTGAATTGAATGTCACAACAAATCTTTCAAAAATCTATTCAAATGTTTTTGTCATGTAAAGGAATGATACATCATGAATCTGTTAAACATATCGTTCAGAAAGAGAAAGAACAAAACTTTTATTTATGACAGCTATGGTGAACATTTTTCTTGAGATACTGTACCATTAGGAAGCTGTTAGTGTTTCTGTGCTTTCAAAACCATTTTATTTAGAGACAACAATGTCTTTGAGTGATTTTCTCTGTGCATCTGTGCTTCTTACCTCACCTAGTACATTATTTGGGATGTTTTTCTCTCTAGGGATACTGAGTGAAAACCGGTTTAATTCTGGAGGACTGTCCTTCCCTCCTGTAGCTTGCCTGTACTTCATTCGCTATCTGATAATAGAATCTTTCTGAAGGTAACACTAAATCCTGCTCTACATGATGTGATGGTCTAAACATCACCAAAAAATTAGGTGAGGAGGAAGATTTATTCTCAGAAACATTATCATTAGGCAGAAAAAGAGGTTTTCAGAAAGAAAGATAATACTTGTGGTTTTGTCCCACTCACTAAAGGATTTTTTTTTCTGTATTTAGAGTTTTAGCCATATAGCGGGGGACCCATCCCACAAGGAGATGCATTAGCGATTATGATCAGTTCCATAATACGTGCAGATACACTCAATACTTTTTTCCTCAAAGTGCTATCTATTCTGCTGTTAACGGGCTCCCATGACTTTCAAGTCTGTGGACCAGACAGTATGACTTTGTTGATATGAGTTCTTTCAGTCCAACCCAGTCATCCCTGCTCCATGGTCTTTTGTGGTAGACATTGCCTTAAGCACAAGGAACAGCATTTCCACCTTTAAAAGACTGCAATCCCATGGAGTACTATTCCCTCTTCACCCTGTCCTATTAACAACGGATGATTCAGAAAGAAAGATGTAACAAGCTATCAAGTTGGAAACTATTTTTTAGCAAGGCACTTTCCAAGTTTTCCACATGGTGTCAGTGGTTCCTCTTACTTTTTCCAAAATAAGAAGTTAGGTTGATGCATTTGCAAACTCATCTATGCTAAGTCACATTTCAGTTTTACATTGAGCCTGCAAACACCACTACAGACAATATTTTTATCACTGATGCCTTGCACTTTAAAAGATTGTTATGTTTGCACTTTAAATGAAGAATTTATTACTCATCCTCTTTAAGAAATGTATTTGAGTAAACACTTCTCTTTAGTGCCTAGCTTCTCCCTCTTAGCCAGATCTCCTTATTTCTTAAGATAGCCAAACATGCAAACATGTTCAGACTAGCACTGAACAAACCCTACATCCAAAATACAATCCACTGACAAAAGTGCTACCCTTTTCACACACTCAAGAAGTCCAAAATAGATGTTTTACTTTAATTGCACTAAATCAATAGACTGTCCTGCAGAACATTCTTATTGATTTATGACTCACGACATACATTAGAGCCACAGCTATTTTTAGTGTCTCACTGAGAAGGAAGTACAACTGTTCAGAACACAGGCAGTACAATAATCTGTGCATTGCAAAGGTTAAACTTGAATTTTAGATTTACGTCTTATTAAAAATAAATTGCAACAGGTTTCTTTATATTAAAAATTTTTATCACAAGTTGCTGTTTTAAAATAGCACTTAAAGTGGCATTCAGTGAATATATGCTGTGACTTTAATACTAGGTTTTCATGAACTTGTATCAAGAGAAGGACAAGAGGGCTGTAATGTCATTTACAGCTCTGCCCGCATATGGCACTGTGCTCTGGCACCACACTAAGCCACCTGAACAGTGTCCTGATGCCACATTTTCCTGCTGCCGATGCCCAAGCACATTTTCTTCTAAGGAGAGCCTCTACCTGCAGCAAGGGCCTACCTGGCTATCTAAATGGACAGCATAACCACTCTTAACCATGGTCTTAAGATGCTCTTCAAAAAGCAGCTTAGATAGACTGACTGTTTCCAACATCCTCATAGCCTATATTTCCCTCCATAATCTTTATATTGTCCTTACTGCTACAAAAAGTAGTAATATTGCTACAAAAATATTTATTCCTGCCTGTCTTTAGCCACAGAGAGTAGTGACCTAAGAGCACCAGAGGAGGAAGTGCATCCTTTCCTACAGATAAAATCTTACCTTTAACAGACTAGAGAATCCTGTGGGGAAAAATTACAGATATGTTTGCTAATTTTTTCATTTTATTTCTTGTCTCACTTATTTCTGTTCTGTCCAGCTAGCTTCCAGTGAAATCTCTGAAATCAAATGCATAGGGAGGCACTTGCCTAGGTTTCCAAGAACGACCTTTTTCCTAGCCGTAAAGCCCTTCAGTTTGGAATGCCCTGCCCAGTTAACCATCAGCACCAGGGCAGACAAAATACATCTTAAGATTTATTTTTTGAAGATTTCAGAGCACAGAAAATGTAACCAATGTATGACAGGATGCAGCAGTCAAGCCAGCACCCTGGCAGTTGCTTCTCCTAAGTCTTGACATTGTGCTTCCAGGAACAGGCCCACTGGCCACGAGGCACGAGCATTTGTTTTTACACGCAATCCCCATGTCAGACTGCTTCTGGTTCCTTTAGGCAACTGAATGCTTCCCAAACTGACTGTTGTACCCATACCAGAATCATGGATACACACTTCTGTCCTCTAGCATGCCCAATGGCAGCACCGAGGTCCAATAGACTCCATGAGCTCCAGCTGCACCAGAACACTAACAAACTGCAGGCGGACACTGTACCATTGGAGAAGCTCTCAGGAGAATCAAGTATTTCAGAACTCTGCAGTACCACTGATTTTGATTTTTAAAAGGCTAATGCACTCTGATTAGTCTTCCTGTGTACAGACTATGTCTAAAATAAAACACATACCTTTGCAATGTCTATAGCTAGAAATTAGAACAGAGGAATCATTAGTGCTACTTTCAGTGTACAGAAAGTGCTATTATGAAGTATAAATAGAATCTAGATATTTGATTCTGTATGCAGTACATCACTATTTAATTTTTTTTTTAAATAGACTATCAGACACTTTGCAAAACTGTGAGGCACAGATTTATGAATTGATAACAGGTCACAGATTTTTTTTTTCTAGGTTAGTGCTCAAAAATCACTTCTATTCATTGCCTGCATGAAAGGAATTAGTGACCTCAGTAAGTCACTGAAAAATCCATCCAGTGCTGAAAAGCCACTATTACATGCATTATTATAATTAGTCTTACCATTACAACTCACTGTCAGGCTGCACACAAAGAGAAATGTAGGGACTGACCTAAAGCTGGTAAAGGAAATAGAGTGATAGTGGTACATTTTCTGTACCATATCTGTGACCAATATTTATACTCTATGGCCATGTTTTTCAAAAGCAAGCACTTAAAGGAAGGCAACCTTAGTCTGTTTCTACATTTTCTAAAATTCTCAGCGTTTTTGAACTCCAGAATCTAAAGAAATTTAGTACATGTAAAAATCAGGGGTTCATTTAGGGAGGACTACTGATATTTAATTTGAAATTATCTACTATTGAATAGTCAGGAAATTTCACTATGTGAAAGTAAAGTAAACTTTATATTTTTTAAAGAAAGGAAATTTCTAAAAAGAAAAATGAGATACAGTATAAATTAACTTCTGCAATATTTCAGAACCATGGAAGGTGAGCTGTAGCCCCCTGCTGTATCCCATAACCATGTTACCTACTTTGTACATCAATCTGAGGCTTAATTTTGCTCAGTCTCCGTGGGATATAGGTTGACTTATATTACAGAGTAAAATCCAGAAGTTACAGATACTCCAAAAGGTCCCTGATTAAAGGAATAAATGTAAAAACTGAGATGACATCATTGCTGTGTTGCAATCTTTAAATGTGTAACACAGATTGACTGGACAAAAGGTGTTGACACCACTACTATTATTGGGGCTTTGCAATGAACCTGCTACATGCGATGGCATGAAACTACCTTCAGAGTCTGATATGCAAAAGGAATGTATAAGGATCAATTAACTGTATAAAGTCTAAAGTTATGCTCTCTTGAAATTTCTATACAGTTCTAAATATTTCATCAGGTATATGATGATGGTGATAACCTAGAAGAAAGGTACAAAAGCATGGATAAGACAAGCCAAGAAGTCACTGCCTTAGAATACTGTCAGTTACAAACCCTGAGTGAGCAGAGTGAGGAAAAAGACAACCTGTAGAGGAAGAAAGTGGGAGGTTCTGACTGCGCAGAGGAAACCACAGGCATGAAACATGCAAGTTGGAAACTTCTGTCACTGGTGTCTACAGCAAGGAGAAGCAGGGCCATGTCTGTGGCAGGGCGTACATGTTGGATGGGATACATTACACGGCTCAGAGCTCCAGGAAGAAAGAAAGCAAAAAATGCGGTCAGCACTGCTTCCAGTTTGCTCTGTGCAGCAAGAATGGAGAAACCTGAGAAACTCCTGATCCAGGAATTAGAAGTAGCTGTGCAATTAGTGAACAATATGCAGATCATCCCCTTTATCCAGGAACTTCCAAGTGAAGAAAAAGAAAATCTGAAGCTTTTTATAGGCCACTTAGGCAATGCTAGAGTACTTATATGCTTTTCAGTATTTTCTGAGGGTGAATGTATGAAAACTCATTTGAATCGTACAGCCCACTGACTATTATCCTGCTGTTGTTTCACATGGGCACCAGTGACACAGCCAGGAGCAGTCTGGGGAGTATCAAGAAGGATTACAGAGCCCTGGGAGAGGCAGTAAGGGTCTCTGGAGTGCAAGTAGTTTTTTCATCAGTTACCCTGGTTAAAGGGAAGGGGTTTGAAAGGGCCAGCTGAATCTGGTGAGTCAACAAACGGTTACAGGAGTGGTGCCACAGCCAGGGGTTTGGCTGCTTAGGCTGCGAGACTCACTTTGAGAAACCTGGGCTGATGGAGGCTGACGGGGTCCATCTGTCGGAGAAGGGGAAGAGCATCTTTGGTCATAGGCTTGCTGGCCTGGTGAAGAAGGCTTTAAACTAAAGTTGCCCCCAAGTGAGGGTTGGCCCAGCTGAGGAGGGGAACCTTAATCCATCCCACTCCTACCAGTTAGATGCCAGAGCCAGCAACAGATGCCCAGAGCCTGGAAAAGGATTGAAGGCCCACAGAAGAGTACCTGCACAGCAGCACAAAGGACTTACAGACAGTAAATCAGCCTCACCTGGAGCCCAGCTTGAGTGCCTCTATGCAAATGCATGTAGCATGGGGAATAAACAAGGGGAGCTAGAGACACGTGCATGTCTGCAGGGCTATGAGCTTACTGGCATCACAGAGACATGGTGGGATGGGTCCTATGACTTGAGTGTTGGAATGGAGGGATACAGGCTGTTTAGGAAGGACAAGAAGGGGAGATGAGGAGGAGGCCAACTGGGCCAGAAAGACAGAGCGGATGAGGCCCTCTATAGACAGATAGGAGCAGCCTCATGTTCACAAGCCCTGGACCTCAAGGGGGACTTCAGCCATTCCAGCACCTGTTGAGGGACAACACAGTAAGGCATAAGCAGTCCAGGAGGTTCCTGGAATGCATTGATGATAACTTACTTCTCCAAGTGACAGAGAAGTCAACAGTCTCAACCCAAGCATTGTATGATTCTATGCATTAAAATAAAATAATATACAATACCTTTTCCAGCTCATTACACAATCACAACCTAAAGTACACTGGCATAATAAAGAAGAAAGTTAAGCGATTGTAATACCTTGTTGGTTTTTTTTCGGCACAGCTTTATATACTCACTGTGTACAGCAGGAAAGCATTATTCTTGAGTGCATCTTAAGCCAGCAGCAATTTAGAATAGCACATACACAGGATATATAATTTTACATTCCTCCCGTGTTTGGAAATGGAAGCAAAAGAAACACACCTAGAGAGAGAATGTGATTCACTAAAGCTAGATACTGTCTTAAAGAGCTCTCAACTTATATAGTAGATCTTGCAGCCAGCGAAGGCTATAACCTGTCTCAGCACCTTGGGAAGGGAATAAACCCAAGGTCTCTGGAAACACAGTCTTTCACATCTTTGGAAGATATTTTCCAACTTTCACAGGCATAGCTCAAATTCACTGCAGAAAATATACCAGGACAGCACAGGTTTTCATACACACTGAAAATATGAGCAAAAGAGAAAAACTAGTGTCCTAGATTATTGCCGTAGTCTGCTCTGCTATAGAAACTATTTTCTCCAAAGCTGGGGGAAAAAAAAAGAAGGTATGTTTCAGTTCATTTGTGCTATAAAACAGGCTACTCAGGAGCTAATAATATAACGTGCCACTGCAGATCTTACAGTCATATTATGACTTCTCTTTACGCATGGCTGAGCTGTTTCTCTCACAAGTAGTTCTCCACAAACAAAGATGGATGACTTGGAAAGACACTGAGCTTTGTGTTTATCTCAGATGAGTGTAAATCAGGAAAAAACACAGCAAAGTCAATGGGATTACTGTACTATAAAATGGATGGGAGTGAAGGACGCAGCTGCCTGCATGCAGCGTACAAAGTGGTATTTTAAAGCCACACTTTGAATTCACCGATTTCTTTTGCTAATCTGGAATAATTTAACTATTTTTCCTCCCCTCCCTCAACCATGACTATGTGTCACCTTACTTCCTTACTTTACAAGCCTCAAAGTCCAATTTAGCATCACTGAAGCTTGGCTAGCACATCATCTGCCACTAAGCAAACCTTTGCATGTGCGGTGCCCCCAGCCTGGCCCCGGGGGCTGCACGCTCCCGCTGGCACTCCAGATGTGGCCTAACGCAGCATCAGCAGTGCAGAAAAATGTTTCTGTGTCTGGTCCCCTGCACAGCAGCGAGGCCAGAGAGCGGCAGAGGACCCTGCTGTTACCAGAATTTATTCGTCCTGTTGCTGTGGGTTTACAGGGACAGTGGGAAGCCATATAGGAGGAATGATGGAAAGATTTTAGGGAAGTGTGTGGAGTGGTAAGAAGGCTACGACACAACAGGCATTTCAAGTGCAGTGAACGAAGAAAAACTGCATTTTCATATCAATGACATTTTAGAGAAAGGAAACAGACAAAAGAGAGAAAGAAAAGAGGGCGTATTTTTGCCTGGTTTTGAGCTTCCAGAAGAGGCTCCTCCATTGAAGGACATGGTGTGTAAGAGAAAGAACCATCGTGTTTTCTGCTGATTACCCCACTGCGTGCACTGCGCTGCTGCCTGCCCGCCTGCAGCAGTGTGACGGGCTGGCACCAGGGAAGCAAGCCTCATCTTTAAATCATATTTAAATTGAGATGCAAAGTCTTTCATAAAGATATGCACAAATTCTACCAGAGGTTCTTAGGCCCAATAGTATTTGCTAATACAGTAAGGAAAAATAATTCCCTCTGCTTTAGGGATTATCAGGTGAAATTCTGTGCTTAGAGATATGCATGAAGTTGGACTACTTGATCAGAATGGTCCTTCCTAGCTTTAAATATCCATGCAGCTATCTCTCATTATCTGTCTAGAGTATATAGACCAAATAATGCACTTTACTAACTTAAGATTAATTGATAAAACTTTTCAAAGTTATCTGAAATTAAATTATTTAGAGTCTTTGAAAATTAATACATATATTAAGAAAACAACTGGTTTTAAAATCAGTAGGACAACAGATATTGAGAAGTTCTTCTTAAAGAAGAGATGAAATTTAAAAATGTACTGTAGCTATATAGAACAATATTTAAAACAAATTATTTAGCAGGCTTTATAAGTTATTTACATGTTAATATACATCAGTGTGTCTTCTTCTTATATTTTCTACAATGTGAGACTTAATGTGTTTTGCAGGGAGTTAGAAGCAGGGGAGTGATATTCCTACCATCACATCCCACCTTCATCTTCCTCTTTGCAACCAGAAGCGTATTTACACCAAGGGTGTCGAGGTAGCTTGAATTCACATCACAGGCTCTGTGCTGGGACAGCCGAATGACTCCTTCATTGCAAATCCCATTTTGGCACTCATGGCACAGGCTTCCCAAGGGATTTATACCATAACTCCAAAGAAATTGTACCTTCTGCAGTGTTAAAAACCGTGCAATGCTTACTCATAGTGAACTGTGTATTAACATATTCAGTTGTCTGAAAAGGAAGGACGGCCTTGCACTTAGGATGGGGTAGGACTGGATAGGATAGGATAGGAATGGAACCAATAAGAGATACTCCCAATTTGTGCCCATTCTGGTAACATGGTTGCAGAGTACTTGCAGGAGATTCAGCAGTATCATCATCCCAATTTAAACATTAGAAAGTTTAAGATTGGAATTTATTCCTGGTCAGGCAGAAAATCTGGGCAACGCAGAAGACTGAGCCTAGCCCTCCAAGTCCTGCACCTGCATCCTTACCATCAACAGGCTGATTTCTAGATGTACACTGTAGTGCAACAATTTTCTATGCTAAATATAATTTTGAATTTTGCATGAGATTTCAGAAATCATAGAGTTTCTGCAGAGATATTGTGGTAACATGGTAGTATGGGCTTGTTTGAAAGATGTATGTATTGAGGGGCTTTGTGGATTCTTTCTGGCCTCACGGGAAAGTAAATGTGTCTCATTGCAAATGAACGAACAATAAAATCTCAGCTGTACAAAGGAGTGGAGAAGAACAATACTGTGTTTCTCCCCAGGGAAGGACTACATGGTTTTTCTTTCTTTCTATAATTTCTATAAGTTTGCAAATGCCTATAAGCCCCATGAGTTCCTACCACTGCCTTTCTCAGCAACTGCCTCAGCACTGAAGGCACCTGCAGCAGGAAGTGTTAGCTGAGTTGTAATGAATCCCCAAAGGCACAAATGAAATATGCCACCACTTACAGTGTGTTTTTTTACACCAGGGAGAAAACAGTTGTCAAAATCACTTCTGAAAAGTAACTCTCCATCTGAGATTCCTGGGTTACAGGTAGCTGGTCAAAATAGTTTCTGGGTAAAAAAAATTTCTTTGCATGAGACTCGCACTCTCTGACTGTTTCCCGAGGTTTGTCCACAGTTTACTGAACTCCCTGCGCACCAAGTATTAACAAAGCTATCATGACATTTCTCTTATTAGCTGATACTAGCAATATATGGTCCCTAAAGCTTGGTGCACAGCAGAATCAAAGACATTTTCACCTGTTGGGTTATTGCAGACTATGGGCCAGTCTGCCTTCCCCCTTAACTCTCACTGTAACTTTTTAATGCTTTGCATGTGAACTGCACCTGGGACCTCATGATGTGCAGACACACATGGCGGTCACTGCCTTTGACAGTCACACCTTCCTGCTTCCCCTTTCCCTGTGCCACAGGCAACAGCTCCCGTGGCACCTTGCCCGGGGAGTTGGACACGTGCGGAGGCTGCTGCGCCTGCCAAGGCTCCAAACATGTTTGAAAGGAGAGCGGAGGAGCGAGCCAGCACGCTGGGGTCTGCAGGCAGGGGTGGGCACAGCCAAAGGGGAAACAACCACCGGTGTGAGACTGGGCTGTGTTCCTGGGAAGGAGCACGTGATAGCACAGGAGCTGTGTTATAAAAAAAGGTTTCTGTTTGTGTAAAGATGAGGACAACATATGGCTTGGTAATTGCCTTCAAATCAACTCCTGACTTGGCAGGGTTTAGCTAAACCAAATCAGTCTTTGGAGGTTAGGCCAAGAGCTGCTTAAATTTCACAGGCCATGTTGCATTTCATACCATACCTATTTATAAAATCCGAGCCACGTTTGTAAAGTTAGCATAGAAACAAAACTTCTGGAGAAAAACCAACTTTACAGGAGCCATCTGTGTCCCTCCCCCCCTTTAAACTCAGACCACAATTTCAGCAAGTTTCTTAGTTCAGTACACACCCAAAATAAAACCCCAAAGTTGAAGGCCTCCAAACTTTTGTTGGTGCTCCCTCACATCCAGGCTGACATTTGCAGCATTTCATCTAATGAGACAAGCCAAATTCAGATTTTTTTACCAACAAGATGTAGGATTTCTGAAGTGATGCTATTTCATGTTAGCCTACTGGTGCAGAGTTTGCTTTATAATTATTCAATTCACACTCATACTTTTGTACCTGGTATAAAAGAGAGAAACACTTATTTATTCATCCAAACCCATTCTCATCTACAGGCTGGAAGTTGTGTGCAGAGATGAATGCTGTTACCAGAGATACCCAGCTGTACTCATCGCTCTCAAAAGATCTGACCGAGCAGTTATGTTTTAGACTGAGGTTTATGTACACATCATGCTTTTCCCAGCCACATTTGTCTGCTTTGTTTTCTTGTTATAGCGGTGAGGTGAATTGTATAAGCATTCTGCCTTTGTGAGTACTTCACAGAACGAGACAGTAGGATTTTTGCATATCCCACTTAGCTGTCTGCCTGCAGTAACAAAAGCACAGGGTAGTGGGGGAGGAAAACTGCTTATGTGTGTGCACTTGCTGTCATTAAAAAAAGTCGAGCAATGGTTTCCCGCAGTAACTAGAACTTGAAAAAAAACCAAATAAACCATAAATCTCTTTAAAAATCAACGCTGCAAACTCATGCTCTTTCTGCAAACTGCGTGTTAGATCCCTGATGAACCCACTGAACAGCTTTTGGATTTTATGTACTGCGGCCCCTCTTCTAGGAAAAGGCAATTGAGGCAACCCTTTATAGCTCATCAGATAGCTGCGTGATTTTCCCTTAAATAGACACAGTGCCCATCCCAGCACCAGGATGTCACCTCTATGACACCATCAGCATCTGCATTTCATCTTTTTGAAGTCTATATGAGTTTTATCACTCAAATTCTCTGCTGAAAAGATCAGCTCTCTCAAGAACAAGAGACTAGGAGGGGGAACAGATTGCCTTCCCAATTTGCCATCAAAACCAACAGGAAATTACTAGCTTCTGACAGATTTGAAGAGTTCAATAACTAGGCTGATTTGTTATTACTGCTCCTAGTCCTCCAAAAAGAGCACTTTGCCTCTTTCACCTTTTCCTTTTTCTTTCTGTAGCTGAGTAAGTAACCAAATGAGGAAAATAAGCCTTAAGTAAGAAAGCCTGATCTTCAGTGTCAATAGCACTGGTAGCACATATTTATCTACTGCATTGTGTTGGCATTTATCCGTTAGAGAGCATTAAGGAAGAGAACTATGCAAGCCCAGGGAATACTAACTCCGCAGGCAGCCAGACCTGTTCAGCCACAGGACTGGCAATGGCAATTACAGAGCTGCCTCGGGTGGGGAGCACTCATTTAACCGAGCTCCCGTGCCCCGTGTGCTGCTTTACACGTACCTCCAGACTTTTAATGTCTCTTTGTTGTGCCCGTGTAGCTGGCAGCTGTTGAAACAGGGATGAAATGGCCTTTTCTTCTGTGACCTTTTGGAGATCTTGTCCCCTAGCTCCTCTTTCCCTTGATTAAGTCTGAAACCCAAAGATAAGTCGTCCAAGGTGTGGATGCCCCATCCCTGGAGGTGTTCAAGGCCAGGCTGGATGAGGCTTTGAGCAACCTGGTCTAGTGAGAGGTGTCCCTGCCCATGGCAGGGGGGGTTGGAACTCAGTGATCTTTAAGGTCCCTTCCAACCTAACCATTCTATGATTTCTTGATTCTATGATATCTCCAAAGTACCTCTTATGTTGTTGGCTTATGTTCAGTGGTAGGACTGCCTCAGTAACTCCAGCAGAGAAGGAATAGATGTGTGCATGATGGTAAGAATACTAACCAATTTCTGAGATTTGTCAGTCTCAGGAATTTGTCTCTCACTAAATAGAGTCATATTCTCATCTGCAGAACTTAGATGAACCCTCAACCACATCAGCTAATGCAAATTTCCTCTAGCCCAGTGCCCTTCCTGCCCTATAGATCTCAACGCCTATGCCTAGCTAATGTATTCCACAGAAGCAACCACAGAAAAATAAATTCATTTAAACACTAGAAAGGACTCCAAAGAAAGAAATACAACCAACAAGGCAGAAATTCAGACCTCAGCCTTTTGCTGTCATGCCCATCCCTGCGTTTACCCCACCATCCCATAAGCACCTCATAAGGCTGTAAGGGACAGGACTTTTTTCAGCTCTCCTTTTATTCTAACTTAGTATGAATTGTTTTCACACTTCTTTTTTTTTTTCCCCTTGCTGGAACATTGCTCTAATATAACTCTGCCACATGCAACTTTATATCTTGCTATTTAACATTTTCATTTAGGGAAGAGTGTGTGGAAATATTAATTATTATTTCACAATCACAATTTTAAAGTCAGTATTTCATTACAGGTTAGGAGACCAGGGTGCCTTTAAAACTCATTTTGCATTTCCCAAACTTGCTGACTTGCTGAGTTTTCCAGCCTGAGATCTGATGAATCAATATTACATTATTATTACTCTCACTTACAAAAACATAATTAGAGTGCTAAATATTATTTCAATGCTTTGAAAATCTCATATCAGTTTCAATCATCTGCCATCTCATGAGAAAGAGGTGGTGACTTATGGGGAAAGCAGAAAAAGCAGCAAATTTCTCAGAGTAGCTTGGAAGGATTCAGGGGCGAGCATTAGTAGGAATTGCAGGGCTCACAAATGATGATCAATAGAAAATCTTAAGAGCGAAGTCCTTTGTGCAGCCATAAGATATCTGCACCAGCTGTGGGAGTGCTCTGTGTGTGAGGCCATGAAGCAGAGTGTGAAGATTGGATCATGGGCTGAAAATGGTGCAAAGCCTGTTGGACAGATCCTGTGGACAGACTGTAGCAGTGAGTAGCAAGGATGGGCTGTGTAGAGCTTGCTGTGTTCAGAAACTAGCCTGGAGTTGCTAGATAGGAACGTTTCGTTTGAGGCATACAGGGAAGGTGTGCTGATGGCCCAGTGTGCTTTTGCAGCTGTATCTGGCCAGCCTGCAGAAGCTGAACTCCCAAAGATTTTCACAGATATTGTGAAAGATTTTGAAAGGGCTACAGGGCTATCTCCTCAGTCATTTGTCCCTTTTGAATGCTTGAATACCTGTAAAATCGCTATCACTGATTTGAGACTCAGTGCAGTCTGTTGGAGTCAGCGCAGCCAATGTGTTGGAGATAGTGTTTGCTTTGGATGTCATCCTCTCTGCCTTGCACACATGAAACAATGCGAGCTGTTTGTGAGTTTAATTTCCCCCACTGTTTCCACATGCCTGCGGATGAGTGGGATGGTGGCCTCCTTTCCACATTGCTGTAAAGGAGATGGCAATCCTTCCCTCGGCTGAATGTAAACCGACACTGCATGAAAAGCCTCCCCTCCAGCATGAAGCATCCCTCAGTGCATTAAATTAAGAGACTGGCCCTAAACAGGCAGCACTGACCTTTCTGTGCTCTCATACCATCCTCCCTCTAAGAAACTTGCCTCTCTCCCTTTAACTTTATTTCCTAATCTCTTTGTATTTCTTCCTCCCTGAGTAGCTTTCTACAATGTTGGGCAAAGTCAGCCTTGCTGGGTGTGTAACTGCCCTGTCTCAGGTGGGGTTGAGCTGGCAAGTGCCACTGTCTGCTCCAGATCCAGTTTCTCTTGAGTCAGGCACAGGAGCTTCAGGTAAAGGTTCAGCTTCCCATAAACATATATTTTCTAGGAGAAGTGCCACATTAGGAATTGTGGATTTTCTCTTTTACAAAGTTGATGGTTCATACAAAATTTTTTTGTTTTTTTTTTTTTTTTTCCAGCTAGCTTTGGAGAGAAAATGCTCAGGAAGTTTGGGTTTTGGCTGTGGAGCCTGAATCTTCCCAATCCTACACCATGGGTCCTCAAATATGTTGTCCAGCTTAAATATTAATTTCAGATAGCAGCAAAGTGTGGCAGGGCCTCATGTGGATCCCTGAGCATGGGACTATCCGACTTAGCAGACTTTACAGAGAGGAAAGAAGTTCCCTAATCACCGAGACCAGACCAGCGCGGCAGATCGGAGCCGCCTCGCAGACGGCTGGCTGCAGGATGGAAGTAGCTTCTAGAAGCAGTGTATAAATATTACAAGAACAGAACTGGGCCAAAAATTATTGACTACTTATGAAAGTGGAAGGAAATTTCCATACCAGAACACAAGAATAAACAACTAGGGACCGCAAAGTCAGCCTGGGAGTTTTTGGGAGCACCAAGGAGGGGAGGCTGAGTCCCCGCTGGCCCCTGCCGCAGCCCTGGCAGTGCAGCACCACCGTCGGCAAGACTTATCTCACCCCAGCAGCACTGCTCTGCCCGTGAGCCAGCATGGGCAGGCTTCATGTGCCAGCACACTCAAACTAGGCATTTTTGTGCATGTTTGGTTAGTGGTAACGCTGAAGTGATACACTGACTTATCTCTGCAGCATGGATGTATTCTAAATTACTACCCAACTTGAAGCAGCATCCCTAAAGATGAAGGGATGCTCTGGGTAATGAATTATGCTTTGAGTGATCCCCTGCTTGCCGCAATTTTAAAAGGCCTAGACTTTGAAATGTTGGCTATCACTGTGATATTTTTATACGGGAAAAAAGCTGTAGGGTTGGTTTGTTCGTTTTTAGGAAAGTTCAGATTTCTGGTCTGTCAGCCTTACAAGAGTCCCCTTAATAAACTCACGACATCATTATCTACATAAGGGTTTTGCACAGGATGGGTAGAAGACAAACACAACATTTCCACGGTTCCTCCAGAACTGCTGTTTCTATAGGCTGTAATTGTTATTTTAATAGGCATCCTACCAAGTTATTCTCTTTTAGAACAGACCCTTTCCTTCTCTTAACAAATGGGCTCCTGTCAAACACTAATCCAGGCACTTCTGAGAACTGAGATGGTGACTGGTATTAATGACTAGACACTTCTGACTGCATCCTAGTGCTTTGTTCCTCATAGGATCTTTTCCCAAGCTGTAAAATGTGATGCCAGATTTAGTTTCTAAAGCCAGAAGAATAACACTAATAGACAGTAAATGGGTGAGACTTGTCACACACACCAACATCACAGAGTTAGTGTTATGTCTCAATTAGCAGCAGGCTTGAAAATCAGTGGGAACAGACAGCATTTTTCCTGGTTTCTGTTGCAGTTCTTGAGCTATACAGAAACTAGAAAAAGAGTTTCTATTTACTGGTGAGGATAGAAACCTGGGACTGCAATGCAGCCGTGCCCCTGACCTGCCTGCTCAGTGTTTCTGGATGCTTCTATGCCTCAGTTTATCCCCACGCACACAGCTGAAACTCTAACGCTTAGGCACCTCACAGAGGCTAAGATATGCCTGGTTCCTGATGGGAAAGACCAGGGACCACAGGTGTTAGGTACATGCAAAGCACAACCGTTCCTGGGTATTGCTGAAACTAACTGATGGTCCAGCTTCTGCTGGTCCCGTTTTGCATGTACAGGAGCATGTAAGCCCTGACACTACAGAGATCATCTGGAGTTTTACCACCAACTTTCAGAGGGACAGAATTATATTTTCTCTGTTGTGATCTGTTTTCCAAAGTACACCATGATCTTGTTCATCTGCTATCTAAGACGATGCAATGGCTGCCAGAGGTTACAGGGAAGGTGAAATTAAGTCAGCAGTTCATGAGTTCACCCTCGTACAGTGCACTGGCAAAGACCTTCAGAAGGGAGGGGATGCTCTAACTCACATGGTCCTGTTCCTTTAAAGCACCTGAAACACATTTTTCATACCGTTTACACAGACAAACTGCTACACATAAAGATGACATAATCTGCTCTATAATGGAATCATCTGATTCATTTTAATATTGGTAGAAGGCTTGAAGTCAGTAAAGTCATCAGATACTAAGAAAATACTTACCTCATCTGTGAACAATAATTAAATATGCTTCTATTGACTCAAGGTTCATAGACATTTTAAAATATTTTAATATTTAATTACTTTTAATCACAGACATACTTTAAAAACTTTTATCAGCAATGTAGCATTTCCATCGACTAAATTCCAATTATATCAGTTAGGGAATTAACAGTCACTGTATAATGCATTTCACAGTTTCTACAATTCCCTTTTACTCTCTGAAGTGTTGAATAAGCCACAGGCTAAAATGCCTTTCCTTTGAGAGGCACATGCATGTCACTGACAAAGCTGGTGAAAGGGCCTCTAATGTCCTGAAAGTTCACTTACGGCATTTAAGAACAAAAGCTGAATGGCTAAATTTAATAGTGGTGCAAATAAAGCTAATCCCAAAATATATTTAATTATTAGATATTTAAGTTTGCTTATGCTTGTTTATTTGACCTTTGTCTTGTATATTGAGGATGTATTTGTCAGAACATAAAGCAATGAGATAAATAGGAAGTTGCTATGCATTGCCTATACACAGGTATCCTCTTCTGTCCTCTATATATGCATTGATAAACCCAAAGATAAACAGAATAAGCACTAGTGTACATTTTTGATATCTGACATCCTAGCAATATGACCCCAAGATCAACAGAATCATATTATATTAATAAAAATAAGGATCATGGACTAGTGATCTGTAGTTAAGTGGAGCAGTCACTCCAAAGTCTAACAGTCTGGATTTGTCCTCATTTAACCCAATTCTAATTAAGCACACTATAAATAATTGTTCAAATTATTCTTAAGCTTATCCACTTTACAGCTTTGTGTAAAAACTGATACCAACACCAAGTCAAAAAATAGCATATTTTCAGTTTTTCAGTGCTAAACTGAGAGCTGAAGACACCTCATATTAAAAAAGAAATAATAATTCTTAGAGTAGAGAAGGCTTCACCTACAGCTCAAAATATCAAAGGAAAGGTGCCCAGAGCCTTTGCTATCCTTTATATCCTTTGCACACTGCCTTTGAACTGCCTATATTTACAAGACCACTGTAAATATATAGCATGTTAGTAGCATCAGTTGAGGCTGAGGAGTAACAGGACATTTGTGTCTGGTGAATATATGCTGTACCTGAGGCTGGGAGGGAGGTGTAAATCCATCCACACTGGCTTTGTACAACTGCTTTCATTTATCAGCTCAGGAACATGAATGCACCAGCCATCTCCCAGTGCAGCCCTGAGATTGACCCAGCTAGAAACAGGCACCAGCATACCTCCGTTTAGTGCGCAGCCGTAATAAGCCCCACAGGACCCTGCTCTGCTGCTGCACCCAGTCACAGGGGTGTCACTGCACAGGAATCACCAAACTCCTGGTCACGCCACGGTGATGCAGAGGCACTGCACTGGCGCAGGGGGTGATCTACCGAGTTACCAGCCCAGTTGTTAGCCAGTGCTGTTCCAGAAGCAGTCCAGCTCTGGACTGGCCCTGGAAAGAGGTTCACTGGATTCATGCTGCACTGTAGCTATAGTAAACCTTGCTAGGCACAATTTGGATCCATAAAGAACGACCTCAGTGTCTCTCTTGCTGTTGCACAGTCAATCCACAGGGCAAATAATTCAGCCCTGCCTGAATTTGACTCTACGTACAAATTAAAAAAAAAAACAAACTGCCAGGAAGTATAATTTTCCAGCTATATTAGCACACGACATAGAACTGCTCTTTGCTGAAATTTTTCAACAGAAACCAGTATCATTACGATGTCACTCCAGCTGGTAAATATACAAGTCCAGTTAGATGTCCAGCTGGGACATACACAAACCTCCACTTACCATTCTAAAGACCTGTGCTTTATTGCAATTTGGAAAAACTAAATTACATTTTAGATGAAAATAAAATGGTTACATTTCCTCCAATTTTCTTTGTAATTATCTCTTATTGTATTATCACCTCCTTTTACAACCTATTCGTGCCAGTTTGCACAGCAAGAAGAAAGCAAATGAGTACTGCCCATAAAATATGCCAGCTTATCTGGTGTAGCCCTAAATCTTCCTCAGCTTTGAGAGCAGTTCATCTTCCAGCTCCTAAGGAAAAATACCTCTTTTCTCATATGAGAGGCCCAAAGTATGTCCTTCCCTTAAGTGAATAATTGCAGACTCACTAGTATCTGACTGGTTTCTTACTGTTGGTGTCTGCACTCTTAGGCCACCGAAACATATAATGACACCTTTGCCCTTGATAAGGTGCAGCTGCATTAACAACACCCCAATAATCACAGAGAAAACAGAGCATTCATATGCAACATAAAATGTAACATTAAGTCAGAGATTTTGGGTTTAGAGAGATTGGAAAGTTAGTAAGACTAGTACTTCACATTCTTTTTTAAAATGCATAAATGCATTTAAAAAAAATAACCCTAAATGAGCATCATTATTCACAGTGTTACTGGTATATAGACAAGGATACGCAACGACTTTCCCCAAGGTCACAAAGCAAGTTAATCAGAGTCAAGGAAAGAGTGCTAGAGAATTCTGATCCACTAATCCAAGACATGGTTTGAACCCTTTAGGCAGTTTGAAAAGCAATCAGTGCATCTGAGAAACTCAATTTGATTATTTTGATTTAAATTTTTGAGGGCGATATCTTGAAAGAAGAAAGATGCTACAAGGAAGTGAACACCTTGGCACACAATGCTTTACAAACATATGTAAGGTAATTCCTCGCTTTGAATATGAATACAGATACATCAATTAGATTTAAGTTCTCTTCTGGGTATTTTCAACACATTGAGTTTAGACATAATTGGATTTTTACCCCTGAAACACTTAATCAATGCTAAATCAAAGAAAAAAAACCCTTTCAGAAGAATTCTGTAAAATACAAAGAGAATACTTCTCTATTTGAAAAAGATCTGCCAGCTTTATTAAGTTTCCTTCATTTAGAGACTTGTTTTTTCTTTTATCGAATTAATGCATTAAATCACTTTGATGTTTTGCTTTTTAAATACATGGTATCTGCAGTTATATAAAGTACCAGACACATCAGCACCATTCATTCTCCCAAACTGAGATAACATTGTGCTGATCTCAACAAGAGAGATGATTTTAAGGTGAGTTGATTATTCTCCCAGTGTTTAAACAAACCTTTCATCAGTCTTAGTGTTACACTGTTGAAGTTTTTTCTTCCCTATAGAGCAATGATTTCTGTCACCAAGTTAACATGAATCAAAGAGACTATAACAATGAATGCAGAGCAAGTCCTGTAAGATGAGCATATATGAGAAGTATAATCCTTTTCTTCCATCTTACACATCTTTTCCAATAACACAAAAAGTTAACACATGTGAAATCTGAGTGCAATCTTGTTATAGGTAAGTTCTTTTCTCCCTACCCTTGCACACCCAAAAGCGAGTATTTATGGAACTTGCTGTGCACCTCATAGAAGTGGCAGCATTCTCATGAAAACTGTAGACAAAAATAAGATGTGACTAGAATATTTATCAGCAAGCTCTTAAAAATGAGCTAATCAGTATTTATGCAAGATAGCAAACAAATCTTACCTATGAGAAGTGACAATTCTTACTATTGCTAATAAAAATCTGGTCACTTTGGAAAAAAAGTCATATTCATATTTTCATCTCTGATTTTTAAGCATGTTGCATTGAAGGACTGGCATCATTGCCAGTGTATGTATGTCACAGGCAAAAAATCAAAGCCATGGGAGACTTGTGTATGATTATAGACTAGGCCGCTCTCAAAAAGAAACCCAAACAAACCCAGAACTCAGCTAAGACCCAGCCCAATCTCCAGTGCTGTCTTTGCTGCTAAAAAGCCAAGTCACAGATTTCTCAGCCCAACAGAGCACAGCCAAGCCACATCTCTGAGGGATACAATACAAAGAACTTCTCACGAAAAAAACACCTTTGCCACAAACATTAATCTCTGTGTGCATTGGTATATTTGGGATCAGTATAATTCCCAGACTTAGGTGGATGCACTTAGGATAGTGTAACTTATTTGTATGGAAAGCTTATGAGTTTTATTGCTATACAGAGCCTATGCAAATACACGTTAACTCGGATTTTTTACTGATGTAACTACACAGGACACACACACACACAGACTCCACAACCCATCTCTAGCAAATGTGGTTATAAAAACTCAAAAATCGGATGCACTGCTCAGCCTGTGCATATAACCTGTTGGGAGCTGCTGTTCAGTCGTGGTGGCACAGCTCAGAGAAACTGTTGTATGTCATTGCCATGGAAACAAGGGATGCGGCTTGGAGGCATGACGCAATCTGCTAGCCCAACTGCTCTGTGAACTCCTGTTCTGCCTGGAACTAAAAGCCATGCTGAGAAGGATTAGTACTTTCATTTCTTCAACTGCATGGTTGAAGAAATGAAATGGGAAAAGCTGGGACAGCCTTAATACTTCATGAGAGGCTTTAGCCTTAAGTAAAACCTCTAGCTAAGGTTACATGAAAGGCTCGAGCAGGAATGTTGGACTTTTCCCAATGAATCTGGAAAAGACGTATTTCTAGAGTTACACAGTTTCTATCAACAGCTATGGGTAAGTCTCTAAGGGAAAAAAAAAGATTTATATGAAAACCAGCATCGTTTTTAACTTAATAAAATGTATTTTTAAATCTTTTTCTGACTGTCTGAGATATGCTTCCCTCTTTTGTAAGCTCTTTTGTGCATACTGTACTTGATGCATTTGAAAAGTAAACTTGCTTTATGAGTGGCTCTCAGCTTGTGTCAGCGCTTTCACACTGTAAACACAGAAAGCTTTACATTATGTACATTACCATTAAAATAAAAGTGTCTTTCTCAAACTCCCCAGTATGCCTTTTTTCATTAACTATATAAATCTTAATGAGAGCAGAATCACCAAGTAAAACAACAATGAGAATGAGCCAAGCTATCCCAGTGACTCCCGTCGCTTCCCATTCTCTTTGTGGATTGAGCCTTGTTTCAGTTGACATGGTCTTACAGTTGAGCAACCCAAATACACTGCCCCATTAAGGGCTTGGCAGTTACACAAAGCTAGCACAGTGTAAAGGACTAGCCACTGCATCCCTCCCTTGCAATTTCTACAGTACTGAGTTAATCTTTAGGGATTTTTGTGATTTCAGCTTGTTTAGAAACGCCTGTCAACAGCAGGAGCAGTTTGTACTCATTCCTCCCATTGCTTATTGACCTTTACAGATCTTGTTTTTACAATAACATTTTCTTTTCAGATTTGTTTTCCGTACTAATACCATCATCAAGTTAATGGAAAAAAATGATAATATCCTTCCTTTAGCAATTACACAGCTTCCTACTATGTCAATTCCTTTGTTATTTTCTAAACAAATGCACAACATTTTTCTTCATTATTTCTACATTTACCACAAGCTGTGTCACAGGTCCTAACACTTTTCCTGGAGTGATTTGCTACCTCTTTCATTTCTGTTAATTTTGAATCAGAACTCATAAATGTAGGTGTACAATCCTTGGATGCATATCTTTTGGTTTCTTGCCATTTCATCACATTTCTTTACTGTGACTTGTTCTGAAACAAAATTAATAACTAATTCATTCCTGGGATGTCAATGCTGTGAACATTAACACACACCACAGGGCCCCCATAACACCCACCTTTGCCAGTATAACCCAGGGGGGTGCAAGGTGCCACTGGGAGAACAACAGCCGTGAAGGGCTGGGCACAACCTATTTCATGCGATCGGGACAGAGGCGTGAGTCTTTTTGAGATGTCAAAATGCTGGTCTGCTGGACAGTAAGCTACATGGGACGAAAAGCATTATACGCTCTCCTCCTATATCACATTACATTTGTGAAGAGTACTTAAACTTCTTTTTAAATTAACATCTCCAATATCAGATATAGAAATTTCCCAGGAATTTCTTGTGGGTGTTTACCAAAATGGCAGCTCTTGCAGAGCTTATCTAGATACACTCTGGTTTGAAATGCTTATGTGTAAAGGTATTTCTCATTAAGAATTCAATGGTCATCATGGTACTTCTTATATCCCCCAGTCATTGCTTCATTGGTCATACAGCATTTCTTTCAGGGAAAAAAAAATGAGTGTTTCAGGAAGCTAGATATCTTCTCCAATGAAATGTGGAATAAATGGATTTTCACTTCGATTGTCTTTAGTGCTGTGGCCATAAAAGCTTGGCAGCAGCTTTTATATATAAATTCTAAACCACCCACATTTTTATCAAAGGCTAGAGCAGCCAGTCCTCCATACACGGCCATTTCTTGCTTCTCTTGTACCTGATTTTAGCCCGCTCTCCCTTCTGTCACTCTCCACTCGTCGCTTCAAAAGCAGCATCTCAAAACATTTGGGAATGTGGCTTTTTCTGAAGCGACATCTCAGAGTTGAGAGACACTTGTAAATATAGATAAAAGTTACCACTTCACTACTGAGCTCAGTATTTAATTTTTCTGCAGGTAATGCTGTCTGTAAACCGACAAGTGGTTTGAATTCTCCTTGACAGAAGGGTCTAGAGATGCAGCAGCCCAGAGTCACAGCAGCTCTTGAGGGCCAAACTAACCAGATAAAACAAATATTCAAGAAATAAAAGCTACCTCGCCTACATGGCACAGTTTGTCTATGCTATACAATTTATGACACAACCTGCAATCTTAAAACCAGAAAATATTATTACTTTTTTGCCATACAATTGTGTTAGCACAGTACCTAAAATGATGTTAGAAATTCAGCTTTTGTTTTCTGCCTGTCTGGATCTTTAACTGGGCAAGTCCCACAATGATGTAAAACATGCTTTTGCAATTAATCTCCTTTTTTTTCTTAGGAAAAAACCCTGAAAATTACCAATTTGCTTCCTATCTTGTCAGCTCCAGGACGAGATCAAAGGATGATTGGTAATATGAAGAGCTGGGTGCTCTATAAACAACATTTCTTTCTTCATTTCTGTTTTCCAGTACTCAAGAGACTATTCTAATGGTCTCATGAAACATTCATTTTAGTTGTTGACTATGAACTTTTTGAGATCCCTACAACAAAATGGTGTAGAACAAATGGCCTGTAATAATTTGATAAGAAAATCCTTTAATGAAAGTCTTGATCAACTGAAGTCACATGGAGATTAATTTAAGATAAAGTTGAAATGTGGAAGCACAAAAATGAAAAAATGTACTGTGATCAAAAGGTTGTGACATAACTCATTTTAAGTTAAAATCATGTGAGACAATGAAAAACACAACAAACACCACAGTTTGGGGCTAAACCTACTGAAATGTCATATATCCAGAACTAGAGCACAGTAAATACAGAAATCACATTTATAGATGAGGGTTGTTTTACTGATCCATCAGCACCACAGATAAAACCAAGAGTTCAAAAGAGTATTTGTCATAATGGCAGTCTCACCATCAAGCATTTTTAACAGCTTAATAATCTGCTCTCTTCTGTGGTACATGCCTTGATTCAAGCATCAAGGACGATGCCTGTTTGCATTATCGAATTAGATTTGTTTCATAAAAACTGTGTGTGTACTTGGGCAACCAAAGGTAAACCAACCTCTACTGTGAGCATCATTGCTAAATTAAATTTATTTTTAAAATCTAAATTAGAAATTATTCTCCCCTATATTGACTGACCCATCTAAAAATTACCTGTTACTTAATGTATTATGACTATGACTTTAAAACAACAAATGAAAAGGAAAATAATTTAGTAGAGAGAAAATATGATCACGATGCAGCTAGACAGGTGGAAGAGTATAAAGCAGCAAATCTGGCTGCTGGATGAGACATTATTCTGCAAAGTGTCTGTATCCAGGTCAGTGAAGGTGATACGCCTAGTTAATTGGTGAATAGAGCACAGCACTGAGATCAATGAAAAACATTGATAACAGATGAGAACATAGCTGGTGCTCTACACATTTAGTGTAGCAAAACTGATATGTTTATGCAAGAGATTATATCATGCAGTAGCCTGTGATTGTAGGGGGACTGAATTCAATGGCCCAGAGGTCTCTTCAAGTTCTATCCTCCTGAAAAAATGGTATAGGTATTTTAATTAAAAGGAAGAGAGATAATCTGTGACACAGTGTTAGGACTCTGGTCATTTCAATGAGTGGTCACTATTTTGCATCTCATTAACAGGAAATTGCCAAATAATTTAACTTTTTGTCCCTCAAATTCAGCAATTCTTCAGGTTTGGTCCTTATTACGCAAAAATAAGCAGAAAACTAAAATTTTGTATAATTTTGTATATGAACCTCTCCGCTATGGATAGATACGTTATTTTAAATGCTTCAATACTGATGGTTTATATTTCTAAAAAATAACTCTTGATCAATCTGTTGTTATGTTAAGAATCCTGAATTCCTGGAACAGTAGAAACCATTTTAATAGCTGCAGAATATGTCAAATGCAGAACTGCATGTTGACAGCCCTTTTAAGGTGGACGCTGAATTCCTCTTTATAAATGTGTACTAATGGTACTGATCAAGATCTGTAGAATCTATTGGATTATAGATAGTAAATAATAAATTAATAGTAATCTTAATGAAGGGAAAATATGAATTATCTAGGAAGGACTAGCAAAGAGGGAGCAACTTTCATTATAAATAGCGCATGATATTACTGTAAAAAGATAAGGATGATGAGAGGATTAGGACTAATGGTCCTAGAAATGAACTCTTGTGATTATTTCCTGGAATATCCTTGCAGGTTGACACCACCACCTGGGATGCAGAAGGATAGTGTCTAAGCAAATAAAATTACTCACATCTCTCATGCATATTGACTCAGCCTCTTGTGAGGCTGCGTGCATCTATGAGGCGTGATCAGGTCGGCACCTCTGCAATGTGTTGGCTGAAACAGCTTCTGAGAGCTGCACCATCAGTCTTCTGACACACAGGCTCCTTCTCACCCTCCTTGCCCTAAGGTCTCACCTGTTGCTATCTTAAACATTCACTTTAATATAAGCTCCAACACTGAGCCTTCATTTACCACCATCTATACACCTCTCCTCTGAAAAGCCAACAATTTTGTCATTATTCTGAACAAACAAAAAACCCTGAAAGTTATTGCATTGTTAGATGCATCGTTAGATGCATTGTTGCAACAGTTAGATGTGAAAACTGAGAAAAAATTTGGGAGCACCATTAAAGAGTGACCTCGTTTCATCAGAGACAGAGTTAACTTTCTTGACGGTAGCTAGCTATGCGAGATATCGAGCACAGGTAACTAGCTCTGCATGTTTTTAAGATGCATTTTCATATTTTGGAAGACATTCCCAAGCACAGAATTTTAAAGTAAGATAAAAGGGGGAGTTTTATCTAAAGTAAGTTTTCTACAGCATAACAGACGCTTGAAAACATGATGATTTAACTTAATTTAGTATAATTGCAAAAGGAAGATGATGCTTAATTCTAATCATCCAAATGAAAGCAAGTGCCAGCACTATGTCAAGAGAAGTTTATGGTGCCAACAATGTGGAATTAATTCATCCCTCTGCTTGGGAGGAAGGGGTGAACCTGCTCTCTTCCACCACTAGGATAATACCACTGATTTTGAGTGAGTAACAGAAGTTTTACACTGCTGTGCCTGAGATCAGAATATGGCTCGTAATAAAGCTTCAATGTGTTTCAGGAGTGAAGACACTTCCTCTTAAGGGACTTTAAGATAAAGCATACGTATTAGACGTTTTAGAGCTTTATTCAGGCAGGTTTCGTTCAGGCTGAGTTTCAAAGAACCTGAATGACAAAGTGCTAGAAGGTGACTTTCTATCACAGAGCACACTGTTATCTCTCATATAATAATATGCCACGAAGCAGCAGGGATCATGGAGTATTTCTCTCACAATTTTCTCTCTGCCTTTTCTCATGAATAAGGATGCCAGGTGGAGGCCTCAAAGATTAGGTCTTCCCATCTTCACCCATCCCCTTCCTCCCTTGACAGCCCATGGTTCACCAGGATGCTGAAAACCTGAAGACCTTTTGCCACAGCAAGTGCCTCGGTATCAACCTCTCCCAAAACAGCCCTGATGGAGGGAAGATCAGTACAACACCAGCCCCAGGGTCTCTTCTGGAGAGGGAAAATCAAGCTGGTGGGACATGGATGTTTGAGAGGGAGAAGGGAACAGCATGAGCACAATGAGTAAGGAGCAGTGCCTGGGGTGGATGGGAAGGCACCTGAGTTAAACAGTAACCATAAAGAAGGGCTTGTCAGAGACACTAACTGTTCTTGATGTCAAGTCTTCCCACAATGGGGAACTGCTTTTAAATAATTTCTCCAAAGAATAAGATAGAATAGTTTCATGATAATTGTTTTATTTCCATGGAGAAGGGAAGGAAAATCTGTAGGGCTTATATTCTTTACCATGACAGCTTGAGGATGCATGAGGATTCTGGTTTCTGCTTTCACTCACTTTTTTCTTTCTCAGTTTGATTAATTTTGTTTTTTGTTGCCCTCCCTGCTTCTCTACAAACTCTTGGATTTCTTTTCCTTTCTAGAGCTTTACTCCATGCTCTCTGCTCTCAGTTCCTCTCTGTGCTCCTTCTTCCTTAGTGCTGCTCACTCGCAGCTTGTTAATTGCACTCTGTCCCATTGGCCTCTCCAGTGCAGCAATAGCTGGTCACAATCCTTTGTAGACAAGGGCCAGTTCCCTCATTTAGCGTGAAGGGTTCAAGCCAAGACTGAAAGGTAGCCATTTTCAGAGAGGGTCAGCAATTCCAAGAAAAAACAGAAGCTGTTTCTTAGAGACAACTGTACTGCACCCAAAGACAAAAAAGCTTTTGTTGATCTATTTTGTTGATCTATTTTGATCCAATCTCCCCTCACACCTTTGATGAAGGGTGGGAGGACCCTAACTAGGATGAGCAAACAGGCAAACTGAAATCATATGCACACTGCTAAGACGAACTGGTATTTAAAAGGTGTGCCTGCAAAAATGAGGGACAAACGTTCTTGAAACAGAAAAGGTGACTGCTAGAAGCACTAATATGATTCCAGCAGAAGAGACACATTCTATGTCAAATACTTTAATAATAGATTTTTTTTTATAATAACTTCCCCAAAAAGGGTTTCTTCTGATTCTTTTTTTTTCTTTTTTTTTTGGATTAAAGTACTTTGCCTTTGCTGAGCATGACTCATATGCACACAGATGTGTTTATCACAAATGAAACACATTTTCAAATTTATATGCTGAGGTAGCCAAAACACAAAGCTTTTGATTTTTAAAGTTTTAAAGTATTTCTAATGATGACAGAAAGGTCTGACGGGCTTGAAGATATGAGGCTCATCACCGAGGCAGCAGTAAGCTCAGGTGAAGGCATAACAAACCGATTTTCCTCCATGACTGGGTCCCCCTGTACTGAGGTGCAGAGGTCTAGTTACATACACACCAGTGAGCACGTATCCATAGGACTAACACTGGAATTACATTTCTCCTGCATTGAGTGGCCCCATAAACATCAATTCATGCCTTAAAAGAAGAATGTCATATCACTTGGAAAACATCAAAGTATCTTGGCAACTTATAACAGAAACTGGAAGGTATGAAAGAAAAGTATTACCCTGTACTCCTCTGGTGCATCTACTTTTCCCAGAGTATCCACTGCTGGCCAGCGTGAAAAGCAGGATGTTGAGCCAAATACCCTGATGTTACTTCAGCTGAGGGAGCAAACTTAATATCAAACATTTAAGATATTTTTACAATAATACTTGTATTTCCTTTTCAGGTGGAGTCTGGGCTGTCTGATCATATATTCTTACCGCAGTGGAGAATTCAAATATACAGAAGTGATTCAAATCACAGAAGTGATTATCAAACGTACCGTGGAAAGAAAAGCAATGTCTGGTAGGAGAGTAAGAAGGTGTCTTCCACCTTCATGAGCTACCCACCATGCCTGAGCTGGCATGTTTGGTGCACTAACACTTCTAGCCACACTCACTCACAGCCTCACTCCCTTGATGTGAGCAGACACAAACTGAGAACCTCAGTACTTCTTAAAAGCCATGAGAGACCATGGGGGTACATGGGACTTTCTTATTTAAATGAAAGTGGGAAGAAGAAATGAACAGGAGAAAAAAATGTTCAAGAGCTCACCACTGTGCACTGTGCCCTTGCCAAGGATGGTCTACACATTTTCCGGAGGTATATAGCAAGAAAAAATTTCTCTTTGCTTTTAGGGCAGCTGCAGGCAACAGTGTCTTATGCTGGGGAGCGCTGTGGTTATGGCCAAGAGTGTTGGCAAAGGAAGCACACTAGTATGAAGTACTGTAGTGCTGAACTAGGAGATTACACCAAAGCAATTAAATTTTCTCGTGCTGTCTGTCCTGTTATTTTTCTTCTTTCCTGTTGGTTATCACTACTATGCTACAGAGAGTTTTCTTTGGAACATTCTTCTAAACACATTACGACAGCCTACATTCTTTATCCTAATGGAACAGTGTGCGAGGTACCCACCATATCTCACTTCCTCTGAATAACTTCAGGAGAGAACAGAGTGAGATAAAACCAGGCTACATTTTTCTAGTCAAAAAGTGGTGAAACCTTATAGAAGGCAATGCTCATGGGGATGAGGCCACAGAAGCAGGAGTTAAAGGAACTAGAAAACCCAGTTTTTGTTTTCTCCTGTGCTACTGAGTCATTGTAGGAACTGGGTCCAGGTTCTTAAAGACCAATCTGCATACAAATTCAAGAGCAATGAGCAATTAAGGCAACTTGTTAGGAAGGGCTGTGAAATCCTGACTATTTCTACAGAGATGACTTAAATTTACCTCTGTATAAAAATGGTTGTGTACTTTCTATATCTGAGCTTCCTAGTTTCTTTATACTTATGAACCTTTGACCTTAGCAGCAGGTCAAAGGAGGTGATTCTCCCCCTCTACTCTTCTCTCGTGAGACCCCACCTTGAGTACTGTGTCCAGATGTGGGGCCCCCAACATAAAAAAAACATGGACCTGTTGGAGAGAGTCCAGAGGAGAGCCACAAAATTAATCAGAGGGCTGGAGCACCTCCCATACAAGCACAGGCTGAGAGAGTTGGGGTTGTTCAGCCTGGAGAAGAGAAGGCTCCGAGGAGACTTAATAGCAGCCTTCCAGTACCTGAAGGGGGCTACAGGAGAGATGGGGAGGCACTCTGCATCAGGGAGTGTAGTGAGAGGACAAGGGGTAATGGGTATAAACTGACAAGGGTAGATTTAGACTAGACATTAGGAAGAAATTTTTCACTGTGAGGGTGGTGAGACACTGGAACAGGTTGCCCAGGGAAGCTGTGGATGCCCCATCCCTGGAGGTGTTCAAGGCCAGGCTGGATGAGGCTTTGAGCAACCTGGTCTAGTGGAGGGTGTCCCTGCCCATGGCAGGGGGGTTGGAACTTGATGATCTTTAAGGTCCTTTCCAACCCAAACCATCCTATGATTCTATGATTCTATAACCAATGTAAAACTGGTTAAAGGAACTAACAACTGTAAAATATTTGTGGAAGAGAACCGTCAGCACCGGGAATTTGACTTCTTTATGTATCTGCAACAAAATATTTTTATACAGGTTCCGCCATATAAGAGGCAGACAGCATTTACTACTGTAAATTAACACTACCATTATTTTGTTGGCATGAAAGTAGCAGCAAACATCCTTCTTCAGTTTAGTTTTGAATCCCAAGCAGAGCACATATTTCACACAGTAATAGCCTGCAACTTCCACGGACGGGGAACATAATTATAATGTCCTAGCTCCCAATGGCTGAAGGTTGTAAAGGATAATATATAGCACTTGCTGAATCTGCAGAAGAAAAAAAAAACACAATAAAGAGCTCCCTATCAGCACACTCCTCTTTTTTCAGGACTTTCCAATAGGTGCATAGGCAGGTGTTTTAGGATGGTTACATCACTGCAGCTGGTTTGACAACAGTATTTGATGGCTGCAATGACAGAATGGGAGGTGATGGGAACAAGCTATCCTCTCAGTTATTCCAGGTTTTAGAAACCAGCAATGCAAAAGGTAAGTTCTGAGTCACCCCTTACTTTTGTGCTGCACAGTCTGCTTGCTGCTAAGGGAAAGCTATGACCCATCCTGTAAAGATTTCTGGATTTCTGGTGTGCAGGAGTATAAAAGCAAATCATGCAAAGACACCAACACTTCCACAAACTCCTCACTTCTCTTTCCCAGAACCTCTTTCTACTGTATCTTCTGAGCAAGAAACACCAAGACAAGAATGTTGTCATATTCTGCCATTCAAGAGGTGCAGAGATCTGAAGACAGAGGCACACATGCTTCCAGTTGTCCCAGTCACAGACAGTGAACAATTATGAACTGACCAAGCTCTTTTATTTAGCCTTCATCAAACTTCATCAGATATTCTAGATTTGCAGAGTACTCCAGAAAGCTGGCATCTATTTCAGCTTTGCTTTTGGATGCAGTTGATCCCAACCATGTGATGGGGAACCTTAATTAGTGATAAGGCACTGTTCCTCACTCCTCTTCAGGTTCCGTCCTAGATTAGAGCATTGTTAAAATACAAAATGTTGGATTGTGTCTGACTGCATAGCATTGCAGGGTGATGCCAACTTACCTTTTGGAGTTTCTGTCAAGAAGCTGGCTCTGAAGATGAAAAATCCTTGGACAAAAGGGAACTCTGCCCTGGAGGTCTTATACCTGCAGAAGCTCTGCTCACCAATGTTTCAGTTGATCACTGTCAGCTTCAGTACTGATCATGGCTTCTGCCATCACAGTTCATAGATATAGGTACAATCACTCCAATGACTTTGGCCAATGTCACAAGCGTTCCTGAAGATCTAAGCCAGGACCTTGGGAGCAGCATCAGACGGAGAGCACGTGTACACAGGAGTGCCATGGCTCTGTGCTCCCTTTGGCACAGGTTTCTCAGCAGATGACCAAGTTGGGAGTGAAGCAATCCATATCCAGTTAGTATGCTTGAATCAGTCCATACCCCAAGAGTTCCTAAATCTTTACTAACTTCCAGCAATCTTTACTTTTTATTATCTAGGACAGGCTTTTATAACTTATGTCATCTCTGTCATCAGAAAAGCACTCTAGCTGCAATAATTTTTCACACTGTACATCAGTGCAATTTATTTATTTGACTGGAAAAGAAAGGATAACTGAGAAAAAGAGCTTTTATTGTGATGTGCTCTCTCTTGCAACACTTCCTACATCCATGCCCATTTGTATTCCATCACCTCTGGGTTATGAGCATTCCTGTCAATGGGGATTGTCATGGCTGTAAAGACTTAACTCCTAATACCTTCAGATTAAAGAATTTTTCCCAGGCACNTTTTTTTTTTTTTTTTAGTTCATGTTTTTATAAAGCATAACAGTTAGGGGGTTTAGAGGTTCAGTGCTCACCCACTGGCAATCCTATTTTCTTGTTTTGTTTGCCAGGGATGTGCTAAAACATACTTAACCTATGCCTCTCTGCGAGAGCAGCTTTCTTTTTTCTATTAAATCTCTTGTCTCATCTCTAGAGTGAAACTTTGCACCAGTTTCACCAGAGGCAGAGCTGAGCCCTAAATCCTAACGCTCACACTCTCCTTTAGGATTATTCACATGATGATATAGGTATTTGGGATACAGATTCAGACTATCTAATTGCTCTCAAAAAGCCACCAGGTCTCAACGGTTCCTTCAGAAGTTTTAACCATGGGAATATTGGCTAAGTTTTTACTGTAGATTTGACTAATGTTGGGATGAAAAGTAATTTCCTTTTTTTAGCAGGGAGACTGATGAGATCAAGAACATCTCCTTCTGTAGGCATCTGGATATGCACCTTTGTACAACCTACTACTCTAGCACCAAATTCTGACTTTGACTGGACTAAAGAAAAGCCAGGTGGCAGAAAGTGCATCATCTCATTGCCCCAGAAGACGAAGATGGGGCAGAAGGGGAAAGTCATAGATATTTGGGAAGGTCAAAGCAAAGAAGATTTACATAAAGAAAGGAGAAAACCAAAGAAATTAGAAGGACAACAGGGAAAAGACGGCAGGTTACTTTAAAAATATATTGCATCTTTCCAGATGAGAGTGTTTTTCTTTCTTCAGTTGAAAAATTCAACCTAACCTCCCATCCTCAGAAAAGAGCAACCTACTCAGTACAGTTTTCAACTAACTCTACCATCAGTGTTTCAATTTCTGCGGAATAATGGACAGTCACTAATACTTGGGTATGCTTTGTATGTAAACATCAAAGGCTACCACGAGAATCAGCTTAATCTTTATCCTACGGTATAACATAGTCAGGAGAAGACTGTCGCAACAGTGACAAGAGTTAGATCTGTCTCTGACATTTTTAGCCGGTGCTAGAAATGAAGACACATGGGTCTGGAATGTACTATATACTCATGGAAGCAATGAGAGAGGAACAGCTGGGATGCTCTTATTAAAAAAAAGAAAAAAACAAAGAAAAAAAAAAGGTAAATTTTGCTGACCATACTCTTTTCTTGACTCTATGGGCTACAATTGGCTCTGTTATGGTGACATCATCTACAACAAACTTGATTTAAACTGGCTGCATTATGGCAACTGGGAATACTATATGGCCTTTAATGTTCTGAAACTTGTTTTGCCATGAGAGTGTGATGGTTTCCGTATAGGCATTTGCTGCTGAAATGGGAAATAAGTGGGCTGTTTGCTGAGTCTGTCAGCTGGAACACTGACAATCACTACTTGGACTGCTTCAATGTAAATATAATTTTCTCAGACTTCAGTACTCTAGGTCTGAGTCTTTTTTAATGTTAGCATGCTATTTAATTCCTGTTATTTTTTATTTACACCACAACAAGAAGATGATCCTGATCTTTATGTTTAACCATAGGATGTATTTACACAGCTTGTAGAAACTCACGGTGAGAAATTTTCAAAGTGTCACCATTTCATTTCTATCTTTGTTTTCCCCTCCTCCTTTCCAGAGGTTCAATATGTCAGTGCTGCGCCAGGAGAAAATGTGCATTTGCAGGCAAAGTCCCTGGGCAGTTTTCATTTTGTAATGAGAATAAATGTCAAAAGTCCTGCTTAATTTCTTAAATCATATTTTCACTGCTAAAGCCCACTTTAAATGATGTTGTACGTAATAATCACACAATCGATAGACAATGCTACCAGTTGGATGTGTGTGTTTCATTTGGGTTAAGTCTGCCCACTTCATTTCTTCTAGAAACTTTTCTGCCTGTGAATCTTCAACCCACTTTCTTTAAATGTGACCAGTTAAGTTCTGAAATCTAATTTGTGCCTGTTCAGTATTGCACTCCCATGCTTTCTGATTATGCACATATACATCTGGAAATCAGCCTGATTTGGTTTAGCTTCTAAAACTGCAGCTGCTGTTTATAACTACGGTCAATGTGAATTAGGCATCTGGAATCTTTCTGCCACTTGGACCATTTTAACTCTATTTCGAATGTCTCTCATTGACATTTCCGCTTGTCTGATGGTTTGCAAGATGTTTGTTTTCTGTTTCACATTGCCACAGTGCAATTGTGTCACCTTCCATGAAGTAAACTGTTTACTACTACCAAATTATCTACCTGTACAAAGGCAGTAAGGGGATCTGCATGCGGTATTAAAGTTTCAGTTTAGCTCCTCTCCAGTGGTAGTTGAATTTTACACCATAACTCCATTTAGCTCTACAAAAATTAATCTAAAAAGACTGTAACAAGTCTGGCAAGTAACATTTGGGGTTTTAATAAGAACTTCACACAACATGTGCTTTCTGAGCACTGACTAAAATGCAATGCCTCTTGCAGTGGGTAATTGGCATATTTATACCATTTGTTTTTTATGAGGGAAGCTTGTAAAGTTATTCTTTTCCTGCTGAAAATCATATTTGTAATACAGAAAAACTATTACCTTACATTGGAGAGAAAGTACAGGAGTTCAGTAAATACAGTGATTTTTCAAAAGCATCCATAGGCACTATTAAGCAGCCACAGAAATAACACCAGCCACATTTTCTGGAGAGGATCCATACTACTCACAACTTCTCATAGCCACCCCTCTGCCTCCTACTTGTCCTAGTTTTATGCTATGGAGCCACCTTATATCAGGGAGCATTTGAAGCAGTGATTTCCACCGGAATGAACCTCCCTGCTGCCCCATGAATCACCTGGCACAGGTCACTACAGAGAAACCCCATCCTCTTCCTTGCTCCCCTGCACTCACCCCACACACATGGACGGACGGAGGCTTCTCCCATCCCTGAGCTCCAAGTTCTGCTGAGGAACGTTAAATAGAGCTGCAGTGTCAGACTGAATGGCCATTCGATATGAGGCATTTTCCAACAAGCACACTTTTAGTGCAATAAAAGCAGTGCCTTCCTCCCTCCTCCTCCTCCTCCTCCTCCCCAACTCGGTCTTGTAGTATCTGAATGTGAACTTCTCCCTTGGATAAACAAACACACATACCAATATGTATACTTCTGGCCTTTAAGGAATTTATTCTTGTGCTTTTTTTTTTTAGGATTCTCTGTGTTACCTGTCAGTTGCACTCACTACTGGCTGTCATTTCTTTCTCACCTGTACCATGGGTGGCACATTTTCTAAGACACATGTTTTTCAACCCACTTACCTAATTCTAGCAGTACAGACTGAAGCTGCTTTATTAGCAGTATTTATACAACTCATTTGTAACCAACTTTTTTTTAAATTATTTTTTTGGTGAGCTGTAGTATTAGCATGAGGTTCTGATTTCAGGTAAAACAACCACTGCACACTACAGCCCCTGAGCCTGTCAAAGAGTCAAAGCAGGCAAAGCAAATCAAGCCAGTCAGACATTATCAGAGAGAATGGTGATTAGAACAAACAACAATACAGGGGAAAAATGCATGGCTATTCAGAAACCGTCTTTTGGGGACTGAAGAAGAGATATGGAGCCATTTTTCACTAGGTTCACGAGAAAATGTCAGCACACAGATGCTACTGTACTGTCAGATTGCATCTTAATTTGGCCATAGGGGACCCAGGCAGTCACCCCTCACAAACAAATTTTAAAGGACCATTACAAATCTGATTTATTGGTTACTAAGAATCTCCCTGCTATGGTCTGCAGATTTTGCCTGACATGGAGCTGAAATCCAGCTACAGATAAATGTATGTTTCTCTATATGATTTAAATCCATCTGAATGCAATATTTCTTGGTCATCAGTCAAGCCTCCCCCCTGTTGTCCACCCCCTTTCTTCCTAATACCTTAAGGCAGTTTACTTCAGAATGAAGCAGAGCATTAACCTGTACAAAATTGCTAATTTGTATATAACTCTCTTGCTGCCATTAGGAAAAAAAGAAAGAAAGAAAGAAAGAAAGAAAACGCCTTCTGTTCTAAAAAGGCAGGGAAAAAAAATCAGGAACAAAAGAAATGCATCTGCCTAGCAAGAGAAATGAGAAACTGCTGCGATTTGTTTTAGATTTTTAGGCATGCTAGTGTAAAAACAACCATTCAAATAAAAATGTTAATCTGCTTCTGGCTTTCAATATTTTTAAAGTATCTTTTGGCTTTTTCCTCAAGAAAAAAAAAATCACATTCCTTCCCTTCAGTGAAAAGCCAAAGATGATTAGAGTGAAATGCATTTGGAATTGCTGAAGAAACACCATTCAAACTTGCTCTTCTTGAACTGCCCATTGTTACGATTCAGACAATGTACAACAACAATCACAGCCCAACTTCTAACCATGCCTGCATCACAACATCACAAGAAATTCAAAGTCAACAGCTCTTCATATTTCCATAAACATCACAATCAAAGCCTTCATTTGCAGTTTCCCTGTCAAAATCCTACCCAGCATCAGAACAGTTATCTGACAATTCGTGAAAGAAGCACTCAGTTTGTCTTAAAGCATGGTGTTTCACACAGGATCTATTCTGAACAAAGACAACATCAAAAGCAACACAAGAACCATGCAAAGCAAGTCCGACTCAGCCCAAGTTTGGATTCAACATCTGTCTGAACACGGTAGTGACTCCAATTTTGATTTTGTTTTGTGGGATTAAAACCCATCTAATCTCTTCAACTGACCCCACCTCAGGTCCCAGCTATACTGCTTTACAAATCAACGGGCGGGTAGAGGGATGGGGGGGCAAGGAGGAGAGAGAGGCAGAGTGTTATCCCACCTTTCCATGGCTCTCAGCCCGTCTGTCTTCGCATGATCCGCAAACCACCTGTACTGATCCAGCCCATTCTGGGGGCAGAAAAAAGATCTTCCCGGTAGATGTAGTCTCAGCTGTGCTTTGATTTTTTCGGCACGAATGTCTAGAATCTTCTGCTTAAACCAGACACAGCAACAACACAAAACTGCAGCTGAGCTCTTTTGTTTTCCCTCCTCGGCGGGGCTGGAGCAGCGGCACTCCCGGCGCCCCCGCTCCCGTCCCCACCCCCGGGGCCGCCCGAGCGCCGGGCTCCGCTCCCGCGTCCCTCCCGCCCCAGCCCCGCCAGCCCCCACCTACCCCAGCCCTGCCCAGCGCCTGCCGAGATTTTTTTTCAGTCAAAGGGGCAGCTTTAGGTGGCGGTCAGGTGATCTTCCTGTTCAAAACAGCAAGGATGCTCGGGGATGGAAGGCATGTATCCGTGGTGGCTTTCAAACTAGCCATTTACATCACAAAGCAGGGAGGAAAATATAGCTCTGAGGAGATCGGCAGGCATTCTTCTGCTTTCCAGTTCTTCTCTAGCAATCCACAAAAGCAATGCACAGTGGAAAGATATATAATTAAACTTTTCCGTGGCAATAATCACAAATAGTTTGTATGCCATGACACTCCTAAACATTTAAAAGCAGGGGCTTATTCCTAAATAAATGTAATTATTTTTCATATTGGGAAAAAATGCTGATTCTGTAAGTTCCTTTACAGCATCTTCCCAACTGTATTTTTTTTACCATATAATCTTTAAATATTTATGCTAAGCCATATTTAATATCTCAGCAGCAAATGGACCATGCCCAACTGAAAACAATTATTAGTTCTTTATTCACATTATTACATTGTAATTCAAATTATCTTTGACATAAGGGCTATTACGTGTAAACCTGACTTTCTGAATTGTGGTTTATCCAATGGCCCCGTTCTCTGGGATTACCCTGATTAAAGCTACCACACTGTGCACGGCTTTGTAGCTTAGACTCTAAAGACTGAAACTGTAGCCCCAGATTCTGTGAGAGTCCTAGTTATTGCCAAGTTTTCAGAAATACCCAAATATTTTTGCAAAAGTTAGATTTACTTGAAAACAATAAGTTGCAAGCAAATCTTATAAGAAACAATGACTGTAAGTCTTGATAAAATACTTAATTTTTATCCCCAATTGTCATTAAAAATTTTGTATCAGGTTTAATGAGACCAGAAATTCACCCAACCTATCTCCTTCACATTCACTATAAAATTTTACCACATAGGAAACATTTACAAAACTAGGCATTAAGGGTAAAGTAGGCATTCATATTTAATTGGTCTTTCTGAGAAACCTTAAATGTGTAGTTGCAATATATTACCTATTCCAGAACAAATAAATCTAAGCCCACCCTCCTATGACCATATTCTTAAAGACTCAAGTTGAAGCCAGAAACCCTAGTCATCCATCCATCATCCAGCTCAGGCACATCTAACGCTTCCCAGTGTTTCCAACATTATAAATAACCATTTGCCCATCCTGTATTAACTGCAGATCTATCCACAGACCATACTTCAGTCCCTCTGGCACTACACACAAAAGGCAAATTTCCACTTTTTGCTTTCCATGCTATCACTCTTATGATGTAAGGTAATTCTCTTGATAAGCACACAAAGGAGCAACCTGAATTTGTTTTAGAATGCGAAGAAAAAAAGAGCTATATGAGACATCACAGATTATCTACACCATATTATTAGGTGATCTCCATGAGATGTGTTCTTTCACCTCTCTAATCCTCCTCAGACTTTCAGAGACTTAAGGTTTTTGACTCAGACATATCCTTGTCAGTGATGCTATAGTAGGACTGCTTAATTCATGTCATAGCCAAAGTTTCTGCCATAGCACATCAGCTTCCAGCAGAAGCCAATACTGACACCAAGGGGCTGGTGAAATTTGAAATTCCCATAACTATAATATATGAAGTTCTTTCAAACCAGTCTTCCTAGGAAAAAAACAAACAAACAAAAAACCACCAGAGTTTTGCTTGTGCAAGATTTTATTTAATTATATGTTAAAAAAAAATCACAAATGGGACTTTTGTCATGCCAAGGTAAGCATACGGAGCACCTCATACAAAGACAGGCTGAGAGTTGGGGTTGTTCAGCCTGGAGAAGAGAAGGCTCCAGGGAGACCTTATAGCAGCCTTCCAGTACCTGAAGGGGGCTACAGGAGAGATGGGGAGGCACTCTGCATCAGGGTGTGTAGGGATAGGACGAGTGGTAACAGTTTTAAGCTGAAATAGGACAGATTTAGATTAGATATTAGGAAGAAATTTTTTACTATGAGGGTGGTGAGGCACTGGAACAGGTTATCCAAAGAAGTTGTGGATGCCCCATCCCTGGAGGTGTTCAAGGCCAGGCTGGATGAGGCTTTGAGCAACCTGGCCTCGAGGAAGGTGTCCTTGCCCATGGCAGGGGGGTTGGAACTCAGTGACCCTTAAGGCCCCTTCCAACCCAAACCATTCTATGATTCTGTATCCTCTAAGAAAAATATTTACTGCCTTGCACACTTAACACTTGAAGACCTTTATGATGATCCCAACAATGAAGGTCATATGAGCCAACAGAAGCCAGCAGAACCAGACAATGCCACCTCGATCGTCTAAGTTTATGGATGTAAGTGGAATTCTGCAGTTTTCTGGGACCCTGTATATCCACATGTAGTTATTCTATTAATAGATTTTTCCCTTCATCCTCCTGAAGCAACAATAGAGAAAGACGGGTAATGCCATATATTATCTGGAATGGGTCAAATAGAAGAGGATCAGCTGAAAAGAGGCTAGCAGGGACAGCCAAATCATATTTCTTACTCTAATTACTTCAGAACTCATAACACAGAATTGTGTGTATATTGGTACTTTCTAACTTGTGTATCAGCAACAGTCTTTTATTGCTATAAAGTCGACATAAAGCTTGTTTTTAGTAAAGAAATAGGCCTAAACTATCACTGCTGAAAAGGCAAATAGACACCATTATCCTGCCAGCCAGGCAGTAGTTACAATGCTGTGTATATCATGGGCCTGCTCAACAAAATTTCCAACCTAAAGTCAACCACTGCCATGCAGTTGTGTCACTCTGTGTACAGGACTCCTATTCAATGTGATGAGTTTCTTGATGAGTAAGAGGATTACATCTTATGCATTCTTATTACAGCCAGCAAAAACGCTCAGTTTAGCAAAGCAGAGTATACTACAGATTTTCAACAATGAAAAGCTATGGTCACCCATGTAGTGCTCAATATCGTTTATGACTCTCAAAAGAGAGTAATTTAATTTCTAATAAATAAATAAATTATTTTAGTCTTCCTATAAAGCTTCTTAAAATGTCTGGGCTGCCACACAAATTGCCAGGAACAAGACATTCTGGATTTATGTGTGCGAAGAGTGATAAGTACAGGCCTAACCCACTGGAAGAAACTGGACTATTATCTTCTATCTAAAGGGTATATCTACACATACACATAGATATATAGACGTATATACAGACATGTATACATAATTAACCAAACCCATACAATAACTATGGATCAAAACCTGTCTCAACCATGCAGATAACAACTATGTTTTGGAAACTGTGTGCAGTAAAACTTATCAAAATAAAAATCTGCACAAACTGATACTTTACTCAAGAAGTAAATAAAGTATTTTTTTAATCATTAAGTTTTTCACCTGTATTCCTTTGAGAGGAATTTGAAAGTTTCCTGGCAGAATCACTATTTTTAAATTATACTCTCTTAAAAATCAGAGCTTTAATTTGAACAACAGCACATACATAATCAAATTATCAAGGCATGACGGAAATAAATTAATGGTCTACTTTGTTATAGAAATAGTCTCAATATTTGCAATGTTAATTTCAAAATAGTAAAAACATGCATACATCAACATAAAGCAACAAAAAAATCCCCTATTTTATTTGGAATACATATCAGCATTTAGGCTGGATTTATTCCTAAAAGAAGTCATAGAACTAGGTTGCGGGTTTTTTTTACAGTTCATTTATACACAAGTCAAAAAGGTACACGCTTAAAAATGAAACTATGTCCAATCAGTAGGAAAAAGGATATGTCATGTAAGTGTATTTATGAAGTCTTTTTAAATTTGTGTGGCAAACAGGCATGAATGCTTTCCTTTTCCATTACTCTTCAGATGTAGAATTTCTAAGTCTGTGTTTCAAAAGTAATGCTAAAGGAGATAAAACACTATTAACTTCAGCTCCTTTACATCAATATTACTGATGAGTGAAAATATCCAAGTGCGTACAAATCACACATGTAATTTATACAGTAAAGAAAACCACAACAAAATTAGCACTGATAGTAATGTAAGTATCTTGCATCTTCAGAAATACTGTAAGTTATAATCACTACGGTTAACAAATTTGGGATAGATTTGGTTTGTTTTTAGGATGTACCTACAGTCCTTAGTGCTCATAGGAGAAAGACTGCCAGAAGGCTGAGGTAGAGATGTGGTCCTACTCCAGTGACATTATAAATAAACTATTTGACATGTGTGGGCTGTGATCCATGCTAGAGATAGCATTTAATTCAGGCCTCTCTGTGGATGAATTAGTAATTATCTTTGACTTTAAAACAGACATAAAGAACCAAGAGATGATGAGCAAGGTTAATACAAATATCATTTGGAGCTCCTGGTATTTTCTTGTCAAACTATGGGAACCCACAGGAAGGCATTATGGAAACTTTCTCTTCTTCAGAAACCACAGGAAAGATAAAAATAGAAGAAATTGAACTCTTTTGAGAGTAAAGGGCTAAGTTTACCATCCAACCTGATAGATTGTCCATGCTGTTTTTTCCTTACAGGAGTGATACTGGAGTGGCACCTGCTTTTGGACATTACCAAAGAATGAGCAAAACGGAAATGGAATGGATAGATACCATTCGACATTGATGTCAACAGTAGACCCTTATTTGCTGCTTCAGAAGGCTGTGCTACAGGAAACCTCTTAACAATAAAAAATTAGGGTTTGGACTGTGTGTAGCCATTGAAATATCTTATAGATATTTGCAAAGCAGGAATTCAATATCAATACCCTGGCTAGAATCTAGAGCCAGGATAAATGTTTCATTGACTGAGACTGAAGAAAGACTTTATTCTTTACTTTGGCATATATACATGTTTACACATGTGTGTATATGCATGTGCGTGATCATTACTTTGGGCAATTCCTAACAATTTCAAAAAAGGAAAATAGGAGGTATCCTAAAAAATAGCAAAACACAGTTTAAAAATATATATACAAATAATTTTTTGCATCTAACTTGTCTTCAGTGCTGCTGTTAACATCTACACACGCATCACATTCCATCCATGAAATCGCAGTCATCCCCCTGTACAAAATTTGTAGAGGATTCAACTCAATACAATGCAATTGGCAGAGGGTTTGGGGGACAGAATGTGTAACTTTCAGCAAAACTTTTATAAAATCTCTTGACAGATTTTATCAATTCTGAGGTGAGTGTTTCAGAGAAGACCAAATGTCTTCATCTAAGTGCTAAGCAGAGTAGTCTTAACAACTGGCAAAAACAGGTGGGTCATGATGGAAAAAAACCACACAGAAATGTCTGGTTTATTTTTTAGAGGACATTAATTTAACTTTCTTAGGATTGTTCAACTGTTTCTCCCAGAGATTGTACTAATGCCTGTACAGGCCCATGATGAGAAGGAGAAGGTAATTATAATCCTCTCCTGACAGTGTGTTCATTAAACGTGCTGTTTTGGATAAGTAAGTTTTTAATTGGTTTCCAGTGCCTGTAAAGAGGATGGCCTATAGTAGTATGGCAGTGAGGACCTGTGCCTTTACCGCTTTCCCCTGTTGGAATTCAATAAAGTTTAATTGCATTACAATGGGGGTAGCCACAAGATGTCAATTACTGGTATATTCACAGTGTGGAACTCTTCTTCCAATGGCACTTGATTGACTCCCTCTGCCCACTTCTCTTATTACTGGACCTCTTCCCCTTCTTCCCAGAGAATAAGTATTGTACAAAGATGCCATACTCTATATTAAACAGCAACATAATCACACAACTGTTGTGCTGCTGCCTAAAAAAATTAAAGCTCTACCTGGTCTGAGTTTACAGCATGTGATCTATTTAAAGCCAGTTCTAGAATGTTCTGCATCTGTTACTTCACCCATGTGTTGATAGACTCCCTTCCTAGAACTGGGAAAATATACCATTTTATGAATTATGTAAAACTATCATCTGTCCAAGGGGAAAAAATATATTTTTGTTTATTCATATGAGAAAATAGAACAGTTTGGAAATCGTCTCCCCAGATTTCAACTGTTTAAGTTATGTGAAACAATTAAAGAAAATAATTCCTTAACCTATATTTCTGACTGCTTGTTAGTCCTCTTTTATCTGGTTTAAGATCTGAAACTGTAATGATACCAAATGCTTTTGTTTAAAAGCACTTAGCACGTTGCAAAATAAATGAACTACATCCATTAAAACTGGTCAAAGAATTTGCCAAATCTTCTTTTATATAAATTACATTTTGACAAAATATAATTTAAATAAAAATCAAGATTTTGGAATTTTTTTTTCTTTCTCTGTTAAATAGTCAAGCAAAACAAGTTTTTATTTGTAAAACTTTTTCTTGGAGAAAAAGAATTTCCTGATCTGTAAAGGGCAAGTAAGTTGTAAATTGGAAATTCACTGTAGTTGTGTCAACATTAGTAATGACATGACTGGTTTTTACTCCAATATTATTTCACCCTGATTTAAGAAGAGCTAAACTACGTGCTAGCAAACATTCCTTCATCCTGTGTGCAATACTGATCCTACCACTAGTAGGAATGAAACAGAAAGAATAAGAAAATTTAAATTTGTAGGAAGAATAGACTCAGTATTATAAAATAACAAGGCTCTTGACTGAGCCTTCTTACACTACTACAACTGCACTCTCCTTCCATATTATCACATCTTTGCTCATCTGCATGTTTGCTCAGCAATCACAAGTCCCTATGTATGATACAAACCCCATTCAAAACAATTCTCAAAATTTTAATTACAAATTTTGGATTAATATGATGCTAATAACAAAATAAAAAAAATAAAATTGTTAAGTGTGAGGTTTACTCACATATTAGATAATTTATTTCATATAAGCACACATGAAGCTGATAATTTTAACTTTGTGTTTAAATCAATTATTGGATAGCTGTGTAAGAGACTGTCAGACTTTTCTGGTACCATTTTGATTTTTTCTTTCTAGAAGAATTTGCCTAAAAAGTGCCTCATATTCACAGTGTACATAGTAATGTTCCATCTAGTCATTAATAGTCAAACACACACACAATGGCACATCTGACATCGGCACTGAGTTGGGAATTGAAACCATAATAATTAACAATAGATTTCCTGATCTCACCATGACAAGTAAATGAAACACTCTGTGGTGTGCTTGCCCACTGGAAGAGGGAATTAACTCAGTATGCAAAGCAGAATGGAAGCATATCACTGGTTAGATCTAATGCGCAAGGAATGCAACAACGGGAAGCTTGTGTCAGCAGAACACTTCAAACTCTCTTCTAAATACTGTGCATGAGCATGCAGAACCACACACATATATATTCCCTATAAGAACCATAGTGAAATAGCACAGGATGTACAAAACACCATCCCAACTACAATAAATAAATAAATAAATAACAAGTAAATAAAATCATTGTGTGTTCTTACTTCCTATAAACACTTTAATCTAATATTTAATTTTCTCCACTGACTTTGGCCTCGTCCACCCCAGGTTTCCCCTGTAATGGCCCTTCTCTCTGTTCCGCCCCGGTTTCAGCTGGCGGCTGCTCTGCGTTCAGCACCTCGGAGAGCGACATCCCCGAGCAGCCCAGCCACTGCCAGGGCCCCGGGCCTGCAGGAATAAAAGTCACTTTGCGCTTTCATTTTACGTAAATTATCATCCTCTCCTCTATGTCTCTTACGACGGCTCCATCTTTCCTTTCTTCATCCTCAAATTGTCTTTTTCTTTTATAGTGACATTTACTGTTGCAGTAACTTTCCCATTTGTCAGAAACAAAATGCTCTCCCTTTTGTTCTTCAAATTCACTGCTCTTTTTTATTTTTATTTTTTTTTTTGGTAAGGCTACCTTATATTTAATCCTGACAATATTATCATGGAACATGCAATAGAAGTATTGTATCAAGCATCACAGTTTTGTAGGTTTTATATACATCTGAGTCAAATACACTGCTTTCTGTTACACTGTGTAACATTACAAAACTTTATAATAACCCTGAATCATAAATTGCTGTGATTTTAGTCTTATTAATTAATTCACTACAGCCACAACACTGTAGCTATTAATCTTCTGTCATGTATAAACACATTTGAATGATTCAGATTCTCTTCAAAGGTTGAAATCATAGAATCATAGAATGGTTTGTGTTGGAAAAGACCTTAAAGATAATTGAGTTCCAAACCCCCCGCCATCAGGGACATCTTCCATTAGATCAGGTGGAAAAAGCCTCATCCAGCCTGGCCTTGAACACCTCGAGGGATGGGGCATCCACAACTTCTCTGGGCAACCAGAGTTCCAGTGCCAAAGTTGAAGACCAGTTGAATTTTGAAATTGTAACTAATAACCTGATTTGGAAAATACTTACAAAGGTGAATAATCCAGGTCAGTTCATTGGAACTGCTCACCTGTACAAAGCCACCTGCTTTGTCCTCGCAGATTCTGTACCTACATTATCTCATCAAGGCTCAGAGTTTCATTAACTCTCAGATAGGTATAAATCAAGAATGATTCCCAAAAGTCACTATAGATTCATTGATGTAACTCAGTGATTTTTTTAAATGTTGGTTTCTTAAGGAATATTAGGTTTCTGTGCTGGTATTATGAGAGTGAAGCAAGAAAGGAGGAGAAGAGGATGTGGGTATGATATATACACATATATGCATTTGTCTGTGTGCCCTTCAGTCTCCCCTACTAAGCTTGAGCACAATGGCCAATTTCAAATGATTTTTATAGTGCAATTGACATCTTCAAGCTATCAAGCTTTTACAAGTTTTGTGAAGATACAAAGCGGTAGGGGAAATAAGGAAAAGCTGAATAAAGAGCTCCTTCTGGAGCTCAGCCACAAGATTCATGAAACTAGTTTTGTGGATTTGGCAGGATGGAAGCATTCTTTCTTTTTAAAAGCTTGGAAAGCTCTGAGAATATATTTCACATCTCTTTTTTAATACTATGGCTTTTGTAGGTTTACTCCAATACATGGAATTCAGAGTGCATCCTCAGTGATGACCTCCCTATCAGAATAAGAATAAGAAGTAGCCTTTCTTTCTTCAAAACAGACAAAACACTCATGCAATGTGCTTCAGAAGATTCAGACGCAAAAAAAAAAAATTCCTTAAATGAAAACAGTCAAATTGCTGAAATGTTGTGAAGAACTCATATTAAAATGCTGTGAAGAACTGCTTTTATTGGCTCCGAGGTACCTACTACCAAAAACCCACTTCCAGTCATAGAACTTCTCAATACACTGTAGAAAAATCAGGCATTATAAAGAGGGAGGCCTGAAGGGTAAAGCCCACATATTTATTTTTTTTTAAAGTGACATATGTCCTGTAGAAAAGAAGGAGGACGTCAAATTTTCATACAAATGCAGTCACATTCAAACACCATCAGGAAATTATAGGCTTAATCTGGATCACTCAGAACTCAGTTTGGGCTAGTGTAGAGTTTACTACATAACTTGTCAACTGTAGATGGAGAACACTCTGTCTGGCTCCATTCAGTCCCTGAAGACAAACTTCATAGGTCTGAGGTTGATGTTAGACTCTACAAAGCACATTGGGCTGACGATGCAGCTCTTTCTTGGGGAGATCTCACAGTGGCACAGAATCAATCTGCACTGATCATCAACCAAGGTCCTACTTCCAAATATGGTGAAAGAGGAAGACAAGCCATCCCCCTTACAAGGCCAGTAGCTCTTCATTGTGCCATTATTATTACTGAGATCACATGCCTTCAAATAATGACCAAATAATGTAACTCACTCTAAGCACTGAGCATAAAAGTCACATGGAAAACAAATCTGACACAGTATGCTACTAACATGTTATAGTTAATCTCTAATGGCTCTTGTGTTTTCCTAGCACAAACAAACAAGTTTTCTCTATAAGCATTTCTGAATACTTGGCTATGATGGAGATCACAACTTATCTATAAGCCACAAGAAGTGTTATTTTTCTGTAAGGGTTCTAGAATTAAGCAGCCCCACAAATTGGCAAGAAAAGATTTTAAAGGAAATCTGTGAATTCAAATGTGATCATGCTTAAATGCAATACAAGATACAAAGATCTTCTGTAAAAAACACCCACTGCCTTTTAGTGTGGTTTTTGGGCATATTTAAAAAAAATACTAATTATTTATCTGTTTTCTGCTAATCTGAGCTAAAAATTATGACCGGTAATGGGTAGTGAATGGTATGAATTAGAAGACCTAGTGTGTAGAACTGCAGAGAGATTTCCTAGTTGTTACATCCTATGGAATGGGAACATTAGAAACAGTCAAAATACAGATGAACAGTTGCAGCTGCTATATGTAATACTCAGAAGTAATACTAAAAGCTCAATCTTTAATGATACTTCAGGTGGAAATTTTATCTGATTTACAATTATGAGTTGGCATCCAAAGCATGCAGCTTACAGTCTCCTCAGATGTAGCAGGTAGCTGCAGCTGCTGATTTTCCGGAGTATCAGGCTTTTATCTAGTTGTCCAACTCAACACCAAGAGCCTAATGTTGCTTTTTCTCCTACTATATTTTCCTTTATTCTGTGGAACACCTTTGCACATGAAGAGAAACCCATTTTTGACATACATGACAAGATTTCTAATACTACAGTTTACCTAACTGCACTTGTTCTCCACTGAAAAGAAAAATTCTTGTGAACAAAGGCTACAAATAGCAAAATTCAGGGCACATTCATTCAACGCTTCCAGTACTGATTGCTAGTTTACTTTCTGCTATGAAATGTATATAAGCTAATTCTTGAGCACTAACTTTTCAGTAATGTCACTAAAAACTATATTCTACCAAGAAACAGAATATTGTATTGAAAATCCTTCTGGCTTGCTACTCCATTAAAATATGATACAGAAGGGCTTTTCATTGTAACAAGAGTAGGACGAGAGTAACTTATCCATGGCTACCCCTAAATGAGAGCAGAAACCTTGGCTAGATTACAGATCTTGACTGCTAGTCTCATGTTCCTTAAAGGATTCATAAGGATTTTTGTCTTGCAAATAAGTCTCATCTGATTCTAGTGACAGTGCAGGCAGCAGTATTCAGACTAGAATATTGAGGGTATTTTTAACTGTGAATAAAGAACAATAGTTATTCTTCAGTACTGGGATGTACTGCAGATGCTACACTGAACTTTTGGTATTCTTTTTCTGCTACTCAACTTCTTCATGTCATAGCAAAATATTCTATTTTTCAGATAGTCTTAGATAAGGAAGAGTTGCTTAATCAATACAATGACCTTATTGCCAGTAGAGTAGCCTATTGCATTTCATCACAACAGGAAAAACAGATTATTGAAATGTGGAGAACCAATTTATTTCAAACCAGGCAACAGTCAGATAAAGTGTATTCTGAATTCAAAACTACATAATCAACGGCTGGATTGTTTCTGTCCTATCTTTCAGAAGGTCAAGCAGGATATATGGGAGGAACTTCTCTCCTATTTAGGGTGTGGTTAAAATTGTCCCCTATGTGGCTCATTTCATGAGATAATTATCCACAAGAGAAAGAAGAGAATTGTCAGAGATGAGTGATGAGCTGGGCCACTGCTTTGAGGAGTAGTGATTGAAAGTAGTGCAGCGACTTCTCTTTGAAAACTATAGATCTGTGCATAGGAGATATGTGCCTGTTTCACAATTCTCTGACTACGATTTTCAAATAATACCTATATTCCACTGAACTGCAATGGAAAATCCATGAGACAAATTATAAGAAAAAAGCTCTTCAACTATCTCCTAAGAGTATAAAATCATGTTATATAAACCTTGCTCATATTCTGGATGGGTTCTTCTCACGTCCTTTCTTCAGAACCCAATTTTCATTCAAAGCTTATCACTATTCACACTTCTATTATAAAATATTTTGATATTAATCATTTCACCTTAACTGAGCTACACAAGGTCATTTGTGTTTGGGGGACAGAGGTTGTTTTACTAGATTTAAAAATGAACAAATAAAAGAAGCATTACATGACTCAGTAAAAATGCCTTGCTACTTTAGGACCTATATATTCTAATCAATAACATTACGCAACTGTTCTTCCCTGAGAAAAAAAAATATATATATTTTAAATGGGCACAATCATTCCTTTGGCTCTGTCACTGTTTCCAGACACAGTTCTCTTGGCATAGTTGCTTTTTCTTGTTTTCATTCCCTGACCCTAAAGTCCAACTTTCTTTCTATCTGGAGTCTTACCAATGGATTAACAATTATGAAAGCCAGCCAAGACAACACTGGCTGGTGGTGACAGTAGATTGTGGTCTTTCCTTGGAACACTGAATTGTGCAGTTAGGTAAAATAATTTGAGACATGATGAGATAATCTAACGATCTGCAGTCTAGTATAGTTTCTCATATCAAATCCCCTCTGGAAAGCTAAGAGAAATAAAAACTTTGTCCTGTCAGAAATACAGGAAATTCCTGTCTCAGGAAATAGTTAAAAATCTATGCATCAAAAAAAAATAAAAATCTGTCAAGTAAGAGGATTGTATCTTTAGATGCCCACATCTCAAATCAGAACACTTAAGCCTCAACACCGCAAGAGCTGAAGTACTGATAGAATAAAAAAGAGGAACATTCTTCCACAAAAAATATATTCAGATGCTGGGGTTACAAACATTATCCAAAATTAACTGAATAAAAATAAAATAGACATTTGAACCTTGCATTAAGAATTGCACAGCAAAACAGACAACAGAATTAAGCACGCCTGGAAGTAACATAGCTGACATAATTACAGGAGAGAAAAAATCAAAGAAATAAAAAACATTCATGGACCATGAAACCTGTGCTTCAGCAAATATGAGATCGATGGATTACATGGCTTTCAAAGGCTTTCATTTACAGTTAAATCCAAACTGAAACACCAGAGCATTAAAGTCAGAAAAATCTGAAGGTTAGCATTTTTTTCAATGAACAAAGTATTAAAAGTACTCCCTAAGTGAGCATTTCTTTTGTTATATAAATCCCTGTTCACTGAACCGATTTCCTGTTAGTAGACCGAACCATGGATTAGGTACATTTGATTTGAAGAATGTCACTAATGAAACAAATCATCAGGAAAGGAAAAAGAATTTTAAAGTGTGCTCAGCGCACTGCAGGGTCATAGTGACGAGGTTTTGTAAAGCATGCTAGAAACTCAGTGGAAAAAAAATAAGTGAAAAATGTGGGTGTATGGAAACGGATTTATAATGTGGCTTTGGAAAGCTGAACCCTCTAAAAGAGGCACTTGGAACCCAGGTAGCTGATGAAATATAAATGTCAACAACCATTATAGCTTAATGCAAGTGAAACATTTGTAATACAAAGTTATAAAGAAGCGTGGCTGTAGCTGAAGTCAGTCTGGGTTAATGGAGGCCGTATGTTCTTACAATTCAGATCAAAGAATTGGCAGTCTGAGCCCCCAGCTTCCACTGCTAATGTTGTCATTAAATTGGTGTAATTTTAAGCAAGTCATGACTGCAATGCCTCAGTTTACCCGTTCACGAAACCAGAATGCCATTTAACTCTGCTGCAGGGCTTAATTATGCTCATAAAGTACACGGAATCATTGTAGGAAACATTCTAAGCATGTGAATTTTTATGGGCATAACATCTGCATCAACAGTTCATTGAATAATAAGGCAAGACATCAAATCTGCAGGTTTGCAGGTGTAAAGGGGGCGGCATTTTTTCCCCCCTCATTGTATAGTAAATTACACATAATTAGAAAAAGCAAAACTGAGACAAAATGGGACAACTTTGCAATTGTGCTGAGAAGCCAAGACTCACAGTCCCAAATGTAATAATCTGTAGCCTCAGGACATTTTTCTGATATTTGTCTGGAAGATAGTCAAGGTTATGCACCGAAATTTGAAAGTCCATTGTTCATACTGTTACAAATTATATTGCTTATCACTGCATGGCACAGACACAAACCATGACTGGTTCCTTGTTTCTATGCCAAATGATAGCTTTAATTACAACATTTGCATTATCATCAGGACAAAACAGTTCAGCAAATTCTTTTACCATTTAACATGAAACATTGTATATGTTTCAAAGCACTGTTACATATATACTTCTCTGGAGATGGTCATGATGAACAGGTAGGTGCATCCTCAGCACCTTTAGGAAGTGTCCTTGCTTTCTTCACATAGTGAGATATTTGTATGCGTGGTGCTTTCAACTTGCACAACAGTCCCAATTCAGTTTTAAAGTCTCTTTTTTTTTGTTTAGTTTTGTTTTAGTTTGGGTTATTTTGTGGGGTTTTTGGTTGAGGTTTTTTTTTCAGTTGTTTGTTATTGTAGTTGCAGGGGAGGATTCTGTGTTTTAGGAAGGTTTTCAGACAATGTCCCTGCATGGCAGAAATCAGATATAAATCCATACCCTCCTACATTAACAGATCTCATTCTCTGACAAAAAATTTTGTTAATGCACATTTAAGACTCTCTCTCTAGTATCTCTTATGAAGCATCAATTCAGAAATATTAAACCTTCTGAAAAGCATAAAATAAAGAATTACAGTACATGACAGCTCAGTCTAACTCACTCCAGCTCTACCTCTGAAGCTTGCAAAAGCCACTGGGAATATCTGTGACAGCCCGTCTCCAAAAGCAGTGCATGACAGGGCAGAGTGGTAAAAAAATACAGTGAGTAAAGGTGGTAGTGGGGGAAACAAATGGTGTTTCTGTGGTGTAAGTGAAGTGCTTTTTTTTCCATTATTCTTTTATACTATCTGCAAAAACAGAATGCAAAACATATGTGGCAGGCCACTGATAAGCAAGGGCAGAGCTAAGGTTAATTTTATATTTCCTCATTTCCCACAGTTTGAATTTGACAGGTCAAGACACTGTTGGTTGTCTTGTGAAAAGGCTACAGAAGGAAATTTACAGATCTGCAGGTAACTTCTATAACTTTCAATGCATTTGTTGGACAAAACTGTAATTTCATTTTTATGAGGTTTTGTGGGTGCTAAAATATAAGAACAAAAATATTTATATNTATAGAACAGTGAAATATATAAATGCTACTTGACTTTTTTCCCCTGTGTGTTTATGACTGAAATGCTTAGCTTCTTTTTATGCCATTTTACATGCCCACCCCTGGCTGCCCCTAAACCATTGCAGTTACCTTTTTAATTGCATCTAAAAAAGAAAAAAGAAAAAGGAAAAAAATAATCAGACAATATAGACAAAGGTTGGGTGAGAAAGTTTGGTCAAAATTAAAAATAAATCATCAAAATGTATGACATTGAAGTAGCAGACAATGCCTAGTTTTGTGAAAGCTATCTAAAAATGCTTCATCCTATTAATTTTTCCTGAAGACTGATAGTACAGAGGTTCAACAGTCTTGAAAGGAGAGATAAAAACTACAAAAAATTGTTGGGGGGAACAGAGTAAAAGACGTGTTCTCACTATTGTCACTTTCTGCTGTCAAATGAAAGGACATGTGGCAGACTCAGGAGGAAATAGTTTTTCTAAGAAAAAAGGCAGACAATTTTGAAAATTGGTTTTGTCATAATAACAACTTGCCAGGGGTTAATCTTTTAGAAAGTCAGCTCCAAGTTCATTTTTCCCAACTTCTGCCATATTTTGGGGAAGATTATTTAGAATAAATAACATCCTGCCAATTGAAACACACTATCTGGGCTTTAAACCACATTCAACTTAAGATGGAGAACTGCAAATCGTTGTGGGCCTCCTGAATTACAGACAAATTTAGGTAAGTCTATACATACTCAAGAGATATGCATACTGTTAGAAGAAGCACCTAGTCCAGAGGAATTTTAGAAGAAGAAATTAAAGTATTTGAGTTTATTTAAAGACATCTTCAAGCACAGTATTTGGGTTACTATATTCATCAAACTGGAAGCTGATTTGAAATTGAAATATAGATCTTTAGAGTAAAAGGAATGTGCAGATGGTCTTGGATGACTGAGAAACAAACCGAGTACTAGCACAAAATGAGCACAAACTGTTCATTTTACGAGTTGTCATGGAGAGAATTATGAATGGAAAACATTCTTACACACTAACGAAGGCAGGAGAGCCCTGAAAGCTCAATTAATTATGCTGTAACTGCACTACTCCAGTATGGACGATTTGTTGTACAGTATTTCTTATTTCAAGTGCTGACGAGATACCTTGTAAAATTTGATGCAGACACATCAGTTTCCCAAAGAGCAAAACAAAACATTTTGATTGGAATTAAGAAACTAGCTATTTGAAGAGAGTTTGCTCATTCATAGAAAATTACTTCAGCAAAAGTGAACATGCCAAACCTGAGAAAAGGTCAGAAAGGACAGGAATGTTGCCTTTCATTTTCATTCCAAGGCAGGAGACTAAAGCAGAAGCATAAATCATTGTGTTTCTTTCTGTAAACCCAGAGCTGGATAGATGATGCAGAGTATGTTAACATATACAAGTACTGGTAAGAATGACCAACTGGGAGGTAAGGTCAGCCAGCACTTCAGGTATGTCATCAATATGATACTACTGACATGAGAATTTGGTGACTACATAAGTTGTTAAAGTTACCATAAAGTAAATTCCTACAGTTAATAGTTTATCTGATAGAAAGGAAGATTGTGAGAGCAATGTAATGTGCCACATTTTCAAATGAGACTTGCAGCCTCCATGAAGAGGGAAAAGACAACGTCATCAACATTGGGAACAGGATTTTCAAAAGTACCAACATAACTGAGAAGGAAAATGCCACAGGAAACCAACCTTTGAGGTGCTCTGTTACCCACCCACTGTAACAAAAAGCGAACATCCTATTACCTATTTAAGTACTTAAGTACATTTTACATGAGGCACCTTCAGGATCCATTACAATCAGTAGGAAATAATGACGTAAAATTGACTTTAGCAGCCTATGTTTGAAAGGATGCTAAAATTAAGGAAAATAAGAAAAATCACTGCATTCCAATCACCAATCACCAAAATCACACTTTTCTTAGTCATGTAAATTTGAAGAATTTCTTCATCTCTTGGTAATGCAGTCATTGCGTTGGCACAACAGTAAGAAGTAGAGACAAAAAGAGCCTGATTCTTGATGGCTAAAATACACCAGTTGGGAAGCAGGGCAATGCTGGTTCCAGAGGCAGTTCCCCCATGTAAAGTGGTTTTACAGATTTTGAGATCAACTCAACTTAAGACTAATTCCCTCCAAACTGCCACAGCCTATAGTTATAATTTGCACATTGATGGATAGATAGATACACAAAGAAAAACCCAGCATCTATTTTAATTTATAATGATCTGATAATGCCTTCTATAGCAGTGTAAACCAGATGTGTATACCAGGGACATGCACTTTTTCTTTAATAGAATCAATTCACCGAACGGTTTGGTGCTTCAAGACTAGTGCTATTGCAATACAGAGTTATTTCTGAATAAGGAGAAATGCTTGATTTTCTTATTCTTCAAGCATCTCCAGAGGCAGTTTATTTCTCCATCTAAACTATGCCAAAGTCACATATATAATAAAATTAACATTCATGCTCAGTGCTTGCCTCTTTATGCATCATTTTCTTCAGCTATTTTATTTAGTCTGAAGATTCAGTATTTGCTTTTTCCCTCACCCTGTGTATAAAAGGTTTGTTATTTTCAGTGTCTGCATCAAAAGAGAGGTGAGAGATGTTAAATGCATACATGTGCTACACAGACAATAAGGCATGAATTTAGTCCCAATATTTGTAAAATATTTCTTGTTCACAAAAGGAATTTTTTTTTTTTCTTTTGGCATCCCCTACTTTTCACGGCAAGTAGCCAACCAGCAACAAGTAGTGGGTGCTACTGAATAAACCCATCCGGAATAGACATCTTATTTATGTTTATGTTTGCAGTAAGACCCTGTAATATGAAAAATGAAAATTCCTTTTCTTCTGTTTCTAGTTAATGTAAGAAATTTAGAATAATTATATAACCAAACGTAGTAATGTAAATATTAGTGACATAACTAAGCTATTGATTTTTTTGAGGTCTCCCTTATTATATTTCACACAATTAAATTATTTATTTTTAAGCAAGTTTTTGTTCACTACTTTTTTGTAGGAATTTACATCTAATGTCCAACACTTTATTATAAACTGCTTCAAAACCTGTCTGCTTGTATTTAATTCCCAGTCTGTATAAGTCACCTTGGGTTTGTGCTTCCCTGGGGGAAGGAGGCACATGTTTAGGTTTTAGGTTTGTTTGGATTTTTTAAAATCAGGAGGTTTACCAAAGCGGCTCTCTTGTCAATTACCTAAGCAATGTCTCTTTAGCTGGTTTCTGAAGTATTGAGCTTCAACACTTTCTAACGACTTTAAGATGGAGCTTTGGATGCTCTGCTTGGTTTGAAAATATAGACTTACTGTTTTGCAAAACCAAAATTAAACATTCACTGCCAGTAGGTGGTTTTGCAAATGTGCCTAGCAGTTCATACCACCACAAAATGAGTAAAACACAACAGGTTTACATGGTTCCTCACTAAGTGAGGAAACACAACAAGTTTGAATGGTTCCTCACAAAGTTCCCCCAGACTGGCTCCTCCATGGTAGGAGATGACGGCTTGCTGTAAGCAGAAGGGCACCTCAGCTTCCATGCCAATCCTATAAAGTTCACATTTCCCTCATACTACCAATCACATGGGTGACAATGACTGTAAATTATCTTGCATGATGTTATTTTAAGAGTAATAACTGAGATTGAGGGTTTGAGATTTAATTTTTGCTCTAATATCTTCGCTAAGAACTGCAGAAACCACCCCATAAGTAACTTCTACCAGAAAAATAAATGGACAAGGTTTACAGGCATTAACATTCTTTAAGGAATAAGCATTAGAGTAATAATAGTACATTAAAATACGATGACTCTATTCATGTTAGGCTAACAATTTTTTTAAGGGATCTACAGTTTATTGAAATAATTCCAGACACATAACTCAAATAAAGACCGATTTCCAGTATATGAATGAATGCATAACAACATTAGCCTGCTACTTGAAATTGGGCAGAATACTTCAGGTAGAAATGACTTCTCTTAGCTTTCATAGAGATTACACTACATGACAATGGCAAAAATAGGTAAATGCTCAAAGTTTGTTTCTGCATTAGCATGAATAATGGTTATTTTTGGTGACAACTAATCCATGCCATCACGCCTGAGGTCCTCTCAAAACTAAATATTTTTTCCCCGGTGTATTTAACCACATAAAACCTCACTTTTATACACAATTTTCTAAATGCCATAATCTGGAATAAAAAAGCTGCAATATTTAGTTTCCAAAAGTTGAAAGAAAATATTTCCCTTCCCTCTTCATAGTTCATTTAAGAGATTAAAGTAAAGTTCTCATGGAGTTTGACATCTGGAATCATAGAATCATAGAATATCTCAAGTTGGAAGGGACCCATAAGGATCACCAAGTCCAACTCCCTGCTCCTTGCATGACTACCTAAACTTAAGCCATAGGAATAAGAGCGTCATCCAGGTGCTCCTTGAACTCTGACAGGCTTGGTGCTGTGACCGCTTCCCTGGGAAGCCTGTTCCAGTGACCAACCACCCTCCCAGTGAAGAACCTTTTCCTAATGTCCAATCTTAACTTCCCCTGATGCAGCTAAATTGCATTTTTCAGGAAACTATTCCTCATGAAAAAGACACCAATAGCTAAGCCTATTACTATCACTGCCTTGACACTGTCTGGTGCTAGGCAGGTACACACTTAAGTGGAAAAGAGAAAAAAAAATTATTTAGTGCTGTTACAGTTTTATTCCTACACTTAAAGATTTGTGTATTTTTCTAAAAAATATACAAATTTAATAATACATACTTAAGCACACATATACAAATTTTAAAAATACAGATTTTAAACCCTGAAACTTGTCAATTATAACATTTGAAAAACTGTAAGCAAAAGTAATACCTAACTGCTCTGAACTGCTCTCTTCCATAAAAGATTTGTTTCATTTTGTTCACAAAATCCATGGTTTAGAAGTGTTCTAATTAACAGCTTAGCTACAGTTAGATATTTTCCATGCGACTTACTTTCCTCTGGTACAAGACAGATAAGGAAGTAAACAGATTTGCTCTCCCCAAATTGCAGTTAACCCTTTTAAGTCATCTGGTTAATTCTAAAGCAATTTCCTTTAATATACTTAGTCGTTTACCCAACAAAAGAAAAATAAAACTTCACTTGAACATTAATAAAGGTTTTCCTTCTAGCTACCATTCTAATTAATCACATAATCAATAATGAAATATTTCTAACCTCATTTGTGACACAATATAGATATAGTTACTGTACTTCAAAGAGAATATCTCCCATCTCAGTAAAATTTCCAGCAGATACACATAAAGCCAACCTAATGGGAATATTTCAAAGCAGTCCTGTTTCTATGTGAGAAGTATGACTTTGCCTAAACTGCTATTCCTTTCAACATTACTGTATGGTGTCAAGTGATTTATGCAGTGAAAGGCATTCACTCTATAAATAAATGAGAGGTAATTGAGGACATATTTGCAGCAGGAAAAAGTCTTATAATTTGCAGCTGCGTAATTGTGCCCGCATACCTGGCTCATTCCTGAAATCATGTTCTTTGATTTGTACCTGCAGGCTCACATTGAGAGAGATACAGCCTTTTATGCCAATGTAGAGTAAATTTGCCATGGCTTTATCCCCTCTTCCTCCGTTAATTATTCTGATCTGGCCCAAAAGCTGACCAAGGTCCTTTCCAAGGAATAATTCTGGGCCAGATCCTCTTCCCAAACTTGGCATACAAGTCATACAATCCCCATGCCAGCAGAAAAGTGTAGGCATTCCTTAAGATATGACTACCTTCAACTTAAACTTAACTGCTTAACCTACCTTAAAAATAAGTCCATTCGATATTGCACCAGCATGTCTACAGAAGTGTGGTACAAGTTTCACAGCATCCTGCTAAGCAAGATGTTTTTGTTGCTTCATTATTACCCTGCATGTTACAGAATTAACTTGAAGGTTGGACTTTGAGCAGCTTATCATGATCTTTTGAGCCAATAGTTCAACCAGTTTTCAGTCCATTTCACTGTCCATTTACCTAGCCGATACTTCACCAGTTAGTCTGTGAGGATATTATGGAAGACAGTGTTGAAAGCCTTGCTGAAGTCAAGATAATCTCCTGCTCTCCTCCCATCCACCAAGCAAGTTATTTCATTGTGCAAAGGCATTATTAGGCATGATTTCCAATTCATAAATCCATGCTGACTATTCCTAATCACCTTCTTGTCCTTAATACAGTTAGCAATGTCTTCCAAGATTATTCGCTCCATCGGCTTCCCAAGGACTGAGATGAGGCTGAACCAGCCTGCAGTTCCCTGGATCCTCCTCCTGCCCTTCCTAGAGATAGGAATAACATTTGTTTTCTTCTAGCCCACAGGAACCTTTCCTGACAGCCATGACCTTTCAAACATAACCAGGAGCAGCCTTGCAGTGGCTGGCCACCTCCCTCAGCACTTGTGGTGCATCCCATCAGGTCCCAGGACTTTTGTATGTCTTATCTTGTCTTATATGTTTAAATGTTGCCTTAACTGATCCTCCTTCACAAAGCGTAAATTTTCTCCAGACTTTCCTACTGGTTTCAGGAACCTTTTAACTGCTGAAGGCCAGATGCTGACTATTCCACCAAGGCAAAAAAGGTACCGAGTACCTCATCCTTTTCTACATCCTCTGTCACTATGTACTCCGCACTATTCAGCAGCAGGAACACATTTTCCCTCGTTTTGTTTTTGCTGCTGATGTACCTGTAGAAGCCTTCTTGTTGCCCTTCATGTCCCTCACCAGATTCAACTTCAGGCAGGCTTTGACATTTCTAACCCTGTTTGTACATGCTTGGGCAGTGTCTCGATATTCCTCCCAGGTGACATGTCCCTGCTTTCACCAGTAAATACTATGCTTTCAGTGCATATTAAGCTTACTTGCAGAGTTACAGTTATGTTTTGTGTGTATGTATTCTTCTATTTAGTAATTTGGTACAATTTTGTCTGATGTTGAAAACACTGTTACTTTAAAATTCACTCTTAGACAGTTATATATTCCTAAAAAATAATAATTGCAAAATTCATAACTTGCTATAATTACCACGCTAATTCTAACTACAAAGCAAAATGTCTCATTGCCACACCATGGTTATGATTAGACATTCTGTTCCATATTTCCCTAACGATTTTAATTTTTTCCTCTGGAGACTGAATTTTTAGTCTTGTTTTTGAGATGAATGTCATAGTTCATAAAGAATCAACTTACTCCTGGCTTGTTCACAGATACTGATAATAAAATGGGGGAAACATCAAGGATGATTTATTGTACCACATCAAGCAGTGAAGAAAAAAAAAAATAACCTTGTCATTTGTGCTCACTTCTTTTTATTTAAATGAATGTGATAATGTCCTCCTTCTCCATCTTTTCTGAAGTAATGTTTATTTGCAGCTGATTTCCCAACAATACTGCATCAGACAAGGGAGAAATGTCATTTCTGAATGCAGAGTTGGTCGACTGAATATGCACTGGTGTTTGCAACTTGTTTAGCTAGTCCTAAAACACCTCCCTGCTCTATTTCTAGATACCACTGATAAGTCCTCTTTAAGCACCTTTTAAAATGTGATGTAGACTATTAGGAGAAGGTAAATTGTTGGGGACTGACAGGCAGTCACTCTAGGTGTCAGCAGGAGAGATGCAGCTCTGTGGGGAGCAGTGTACCACAGCACATCTCCTTCCGTCTGACGCATTGCTTTGGGCACCAGCCTCTGCTATGATTCTCCGTGGTTTTCAGAGCAACTGTGCTCAGGATTTCCACTGACCCCCATGGGCAGTGACTGCACCCATGCTTTTTTCCCATGTGTGTGCAATCCTTCGCTGGACTGGCCAGGGCTTCACTGGCTCATGGTCTAGTAGTTGCACAAAAAGGGAATAGAATCCAGCTCCCTTTCTCACAGCTGCAATGTCTCTGTAGGTCTTGGAAGTTTTTAAAAAAGCCAAAACGAAATGAGCATTGTTTTCCTTACTAAATGCAGCTAGTGTGAATTAGCAGTTGTTATAAAAATAGTTTCATAGTAGATTTATGCTTCAGGATGACAACACATTTATTTATGTTCTTACACATTATAATCAAAAATAAAATATTGGGGAAATAACTTTCTTTTTTTCCCAGAAAAGTAGATTTTCAGTGACATATGGGACCTATTTCTATTTTTGATGGCTTGCAAGATACTGCAGTGACCTCTAAGACCAAAGCAAAATTACTGCCTGTTTAGCAGAAACCTTGTTTTTCAGAATCTGAAGGTGGCCCTTCCTACCCTGTCATCCAGAAATATCAGTCTTGGAAGGAAACTGTTTGTGTTAGCTCTTGGAAATTCCCTGACAACGAGCAAAATATTAATGCTGCAGGGGGGGAAAGGGGACATCTGAGAGGGTTGTAGCTCTCTCCCTTAAAGGGAGGGCAGTGTGGCATTGCAGATCTCCTGTCACATGGCACGGTGGCAGCTACAAAAGCCACTCATGCTTATAGATGAGCTGTATCCCTCCTTTTTCATGCTTCTAACAGAATTCTGGAGAATGAAGAGGAAGAAGCAGAGGAGACTGTAGCCTTTGCCAAGCTTGGAAGCTCTCTTTACCTGAATTGTCATTGGTGTTCTAGGACATCAAGAGCCTACAACAATGAAGACAACAGGTTATTGTCTGTTTTTAGAAATGAAGTGGCAGAAACTGCCAAGAGTGTGTCCCTTGAGTGCCTGTGTGTGTAAGGTGAGAAAAAAAGAGAGCCTGGAAGAGAAGCTTTATTTAGAAGCAACACACATCCTGCTTGCAGGCTTATTGATACTGGGATCTTTTGTACTGAGAGACTTTAAAAGGAAAGTTAGTACCTTTTTTTTTTTTAAATAGTTTTCTTCCACATTCTTAAGCCTGACAGTACTTTATAAACAGAGACAGTGAACGGCATACTTCTCAGTAGAAGACATATTGCTTGTGGATTACGGAAACAGCACAAACTCCTCACAACCAATATAACTGATTTATTAGATACAGGACCGAATTTTTCCTACCACAATTTCAGAATAAATTTACAAAGGACATAGATAAATTTTAGTCTTTAGCATTCCTTAGGTAGTATATTGCAAAGATTTTTCAGCTCGTCTTTCTCACAGAACTGGCACTGTTTATCTATCAACAACAAAAATAAATGCTTCAGAGACTCTGAGATGTGATGAATATTAGACTGGTCAAGGTGAACAGTTCTCAATTAATGCAACTTTCATTGCAAATAATGGGAAATCAGTAGGGAAAATGCTTGCAAGATCAAAATCAATATCTGGGCTCAAAACCAGATTATGGAAGATTTGAAGTTGCTTTAGGCTCTGAAAAGATTCAGATAAGGATTAAGAAACTATACTTAAGTACTCATTTTTGAATACTGGCCCTCATTTTAAAATTTTAAATACGAGGACAAAATTATATTGATGAATTTCATACGGAAAAGAACAGACAATTTAGAGGAATATTAAGGGGTAGATCTTGCCTGTTTTACACTGAGGAATGCTTTACTTCACATGGAATCCAACAGAAACTGATATGTCAATTTGCAGAATAGATGAGACAGAAATGCCACCTGTCAAATCCAAGCCAATCACCTAGACTGCCTTACAAAAAGAGACTGGGACGTCCACAGGGCAACATATTCCACTTACCTTTAACACTTATCTTATGAATTAGCCTCTGGCAGCTCCTATCTCTTTCTGCCAACTGTTATGAAAGCTTAGGCAACTATTTCAGATTTATAGGTTTAGTTGATTATTGCACCTTATTTGTGAAGCATTTTTAATGCACCTCAGGAAAGAAAGATGTGACTGAGAAATCTGAAGCTTTTTAAGCTTTTATTTTTTTTTAAATTTGTTTGTATGCTTATATGCAAAGAATCAGAGAGGAATATGGTACTCAGAGCTTCCATGTGTCCTCAAAAAGAGTACATCATCGAGGCTGAAAAGGCACTTTTGATGCTCATACTTACAAAAGTACAACAATGTTCTCTTGTGTTACTTCCAAATTATACATGTGCTTGCAAAGATACACAGAGACACACTGAAAATGCTTAGCCACTTAACATCAAAGGTTTTCAGACATGAAACCCTGTTCGGTATTGACATTTTACTGGATGTTCAAGCACTATCACAATTGCTTTTAAGGATGTTTGAAAATCTGGACTGTTTGAAAGTCACGGATTTCACAGCCATCTAAATCTATTGTACGTGTTTATATATCCTCTAGCACCAAAGTAATTGAATGATTCATGAAAGTCAACAGTAAGTTCTGACATCACTGTAACTAATAAAACATGATTTCCTGTAGAAGTGTCTTGTGTCTGATTGACCTTGATGTCCAACTGAAACATTTATGAATCTGTGGAAATCTAATTAATTAATTAATTAGTGTCCTCTATTTCTGTCACATTCAGTTAAAATACACCAAGTTCAAAAGTTTTTAGAGGGAACAGAAAGACACAGACATGCTCAGGCAGTGGGGATCTATGATCCTTGCCTCCTATGCAAACAATGCTACAAAGAAAAGGCTCTGCTATGCTTGTGGAAACTTTGAGCCATTCAATCTAAAGCTCTAATTGATCACCACAATTAAAAACAATCAGCACGAAGTAAACACATCTGAAACAGGTCTTTTCACCTTCCTTTGCACTCTACAGGTAGAGGTTATAACACAAAAGAGTAGACCTCCAGGCAGGTGTCAGGCGATACAAATGGAAATGTAAAAGCAAAAATAAGACCACAGCTGCAGAATTGGTCTGCTCTGGGACTCCTACAAATAATGGCATTATTTACCCCTGTCTATAGTAGTTATGTCAACTTAACCAGTAGTAAAAGAAATTCACCAGAAGGAAAGGAAATATAAACACACGGGTTAAATATATCTTATATATATATATATATAGATATATCCTACTGGGGAAAAACATTCTTCCGTTTTTTCACACACAAATTCAAAAAAGACTCTTTCAAGTACAATGTTTAAATGACAAATTTCTTATTTGTCCTCTTACATCTGCAGAATTACTTTGCTTGCCCCGATAAACTGTCAAGTTCAAATGAACTCAGAAGCAGTTGATACAAGGGATGGCTAAATCCACTGTCAGAACCACTCTTGTGGGAGTATCACTAAAGAGGGCCTCACTGCAGCGGATGGGTAACTCAGTATGAGGAGTGTCCTCACTCAGCTTCCCTGAATAGGGCATTTTCAGGTACTAAAGCCATCTCTGAGGTACACGGCATCGTAACCCCACAGCCTTCTCCTCTGCTCAGGTAAGACAATGGCAAATCTTCCACCCGCACGTCTTAAACGAACAAAGCTTTTCTCAGCGTTTCTCAGGTTGAGCACTAAAACCAATCGCTGGTGATCCATGGGGTATCATTCTGTGTCTTTTTCAAATAGAGGTAACATGTAATATCCATCCAGAAAAATCCCTAAAGTAGAATTGTGCAAGAGTAACTGATGTGAAAGTGATGGACAGTTGTCAAGCTGTATGGGAAAGCTCCTCAGTACCCAGTGTGTCTGTTTCTTTTTGTTGCAACCAGGGCCCATAGAATTGTCTCAATTGCAATCTCAGCTGTAGCAAGCTCATAAAGTGTTACACTAATAGGTAAGAGAGAATTTCTATAGAAAAGGCATGAGAAGGCAGCAAACACCCGGGTGAATGCAGGCATAAAGGACAGGCCATGAAATCCAAGGACTGTAAGGATCTTCACTAACAAACCAGAATCAACAACATCAGAAATCTGGGCACTGAAAGGAGGATATCAGAAATGAGGCTTAAGGATGAATAAAATAAATTCCAGTCTCTCTGTCCTTTCTCCATTATTTATTTAATTAAATTTCAAAAGAAAGACTTAGAGTTTCCCAGGGTAATCCTTTGGCAAAGGCCAGTGAGTTTCTGTTGTGGTCTAGAAACTCTGTCCTTTGCTAGTGAGCCCCGATCACTGGGACATCTAAGGAAGCAAAGTCACAAAGATTTCTGATTTGTACCTGGGCACCAACAAAATCTTTTCCGACACGCATGAGATTTTGCTCCATTTTTCCTTCTGTCCTCCTGACTACCTTCTTAGTTTTCCTCTCTTTACCCATCTCTCTCAATTTCACAGCGACCCTGAGCCTCCCTACACTTCACAGCACTGGCAAAACAGGCTGCGGCAGCTCCTGCAGAGAAGGAAAGCGACTTGCCTGATGGTGTCTCAAGCCGTGAAATAATCAAAAATAAAGAGAGGTGGTTGTGGAGGACAGATTGCAGTAGTTGTTGAGTACAACTGTGAGTAGCACATTAGAGTGTCTGTTTGTGGGTGTCATAGCCATTTATACTGAGAATATGTTCTGCTCTTTCTACTATGGTTTGCTTTAACAAATTTAAAGTTAGTACCTTTATGCACACTTGTCCACTCCAAATTCAGTGACAGGACTCTTCTTTTCTGACTTATAATTGTGTGCAGGTAAAAAAGCAATTCTAAGCAATGTCCTCAGCCTGAAAAATACATTTTAATAATTTTTGCATGAATTTATTTTGCCTATGCATTCTGATTTCTATTTCAAACTATTTTTTTTTCCTTTTATCCTTTATAGCTTTGTCATGGGACTAAATTGACTAAGATCTCTGTACTCAAACTCAGAAGCAATTTAAATGTTGAATTTTATATGTACTAGGGTCAAACTACTTCTTGGCATATTTCTATTATCTTGCGTGGAGTTATATTACAGATATAGTCAATTCAGTCTAAATAAAATACACTATTATCATATTGTCATGCTTCTCTAACCTAATAAATTCAATAAATTCAACCACCAGCTTGGAAACTGCTCAGCATTATACATATAAAAAATACACCCCCTCAACTCTCAGGAGTTATTCGGTGCAATGCTCTTTAAAAATAAAAGACAGTATGTATTTAACAGCAACAGTACATCCCTCAATCATCAGACAAGTTTTATTTTTTACTAACACTCATGCAATCACTGATGGCTTTTGCACTGGCTTGCAGGGTGTAAATGATAGCAAAGTAGGACAAGAAGAGTTCAAAAAAGTGCAGAAAGTAAAGGATCAATTTATCTGGCAGCAAATCCCTACTTGGCTCTGTGGACTTTGCTGCCAGACAGCTTTGCTACATACACAGTTTGAAATATAACCCTGTAGGAAATGGGATCAGCATAAAATTAAATTACAGATAGATGCTGATGGATATCCCTCCTATAATCAGGTAATGTTGAAATGGGCTATTATTCCAAAAATATACAAAATCACAAATACGTGCCCATGAACACATTTCAGAACATTTTGTTTCTCTTCCTTGTATGACTCCAGATGGACAATGCAGAATAAATAGAAACTGGATGAAAAAAGATGGCCTCACTGTTTAAAAATGAGAGTTAATTAATTGAAAGTGACTGCTCATCATTCAAACCTCCAGCTGAAAACTCTGCACAACTACTTGCAGAAAAGACAATCTAAATATAAGATTACTGCCGTATCTTCTGTTATCTCAAAGCTTTAGGTAGGTTTTTGCATTTTTTTTAATCATATGACAGCTAGCACATTCTTGAATAAGAATTACTGTAGTTCAAGATAATACCTATTCAACAAGATGTCTGTTCACTACCACTGAAAGCAACTGAGGTTTGAAAGAGAGATTGAAACCAGCTGGTTTTCACAACTTATAAAAAGCACAAGTGGAGATTAACTTGGTAAGTGCTCACAACAAGATTTGTTTTGGCTGTTTAAGTAAATTAGATTTAAAATATAATTCAGTTTTTCATTTAAATCTTGGAAATGCTAACTAAACCAACAACCACTTTTTAGCGATATTTAATTGTACTCCAAATGGTCAAATAATTAAGGACTTAATGTTGTAATACAGTTTATTCTCAACTTAAACCATGAACCTATTATCTGTTCACTCAGAAAGAAAATAGAAAAGACAAAAGCACTCCACCAGCTCTGCTATACATTATAAACCGCAGTGCTTACACTAGTTTTGTATCTCAATTACCAAAGATATCATTAGCTTTGTAGACTGGGACACTTCTCCTTTATTGCTGCTGTAATTTTATTTGTCAGGCACAAGCTTTCATTGCAGGATAAATTGCTGTGTATTTTAAAATTTTGCCCTTAGTAACTTGCTTCATTGAATCTCTTTCTTTTTCCTACTTGTAAAAATAAAAGCAACTAGAGCTCACACGAATGTGTGATGAGACTCTGCAGAGGTCGGTCACAGCTGTGGCACAGGAGAGTTGGAGGCAGAAGCAGTCGCAGAGTGGTGGGTTGTAGCAAGACTGAGATGTTTCCCTTGGGCCTATTTTTATGATACTACCTATGGAGCTCATAAAGAAATATTAAGTAGAGTGCTCTTTTCTGTCTCTGTCTGGGAGAAAAACATAGGGCCAATTATACTGGTATGCTAATTGCCCACTGGAAATGAAATTGTTCAAATTATAACCTGCCTCTATGATCTAGCAATATAGAAAAAGCGAAAAGATGGAAAAACAGTAGAGGAGAGTAGTAAGGGCCATGGAAAGTGTGCAAAAGATGCCAATTCACCTTTACAGTCATCTCCAAAGACAGTCTGTGGAGTCCCAGGAGAGAGAGCCTTTTGTGTCAGTTTGTCTTTTACTATATCCAGATGACATGTGGACAAACCTTGGTAAAATTAGTGCCTCCATGTTTCAGAAAGGGACATTTTCTTCAAAATCAGAACCAAATCAACCTTACCTCTATATTCATCGTATGTGAAGAAGACTGCCTACAGTGAATAAATACCATCCATCCACATAAAAAAGGTACTTTCGACCAGGAAGAGATTTATTAATCTAATTTCTTTAAGGCCTTGAAAAGATTAGCACCTGAGCTTACAACTCCACAATGATGCCTCAGCCTTGATTGTGTGATAATGATGGCTTTAGCATTCAGTATGTTCATGTTTAATATAAGCAGAGATAACTTCAGGTAGTTTACCAACTTATCCTACTGGCTTCAATCTCCTTAAATATATATCTAGGTATATAAATCTAAAGTAATATATGTGAATACTAAAAGAAAGGAAAAGAGTTATGAATCAAACAATTCCTCAACTCTACCATATACATTATGGACATAGCCAAAGTTCAGACCCTAAAAAAAAATTAAAATAGACAGGATACATGTAATATTTCAAAGCATACATAAACTGAGGAAAAAAAAAGGAAAAATAATGCTGACTGAGCTCTTCCTCTACTCAAGCCTCTTTTTTTTCATACTGGGTAACTGGTGCAGCTGCAATGACATCCCCTTCGACCTCTTAGCACCACCTCCTGGACTAAGTTTCAGTCATGGATCAACTCATCCATTTACCACTTGCTCAACCTTGTCATCAGTCTGCTTTGTTTCTTTTCTGTGTCTCACTGGATGCATTTGGTCTCCTTCAGAATCATTCATCTTCTCCATGTCTTTCTGCTCAGTATCTTGTGAGCCCCTAATCTATCAGTATCCATAACTTCTAACCTCACCATTTTCTCCTTTAGCAGGTCAGGATTCTTTGTCCATCTATCACAGAACATCCTTTACTCCATTATCCTCTACTATTGTCCCTCTTCCACATTCAAATTCTCCCCTTTGATCTTCCTAAAATTAGAACACTGCTAAAACTCTTGTAATCTTGTGAAACAAGACCACAAACAGAACAACAACAACAAAACCTAAAAATGTTAGGCTGTTTTTGTTGCAGGGTGATTGAAGAATGATATTTGAATGCTATGCACGCACATATTGTATGTAAGCCGAAAAACTCGGATGAGAGTTATATCAGAAGTAGGTGTACACTCCAGCCTCCTTATCCTATTTATGCAACTGTTGTCTGACTGAGGCATTTAATCATTGAGAAGGATATTTTTCTTTTAGAAAATGTCTAATAAAGCAAGAAAACAAAACTGCATAGCCTGAAGCTTGTATTACTGGTAAGCCTGTGCTTGTCCAGGATTACTCATTCCTGTCTGACACATGAAGTTCTTTACTTTGTGTTTTGGTCCATAGTGTAAAGCATCATATTTGTGCAATGTGAATCAGTCAACCTTAATATCAGCATCTGTAACTAAGGATAATGACAAATACAGAATCTGGCATTTACCATAATTGTACCTTTTCCTAAAAAAAGCAAGAAATACGTGTCATCTTAAGTTTAAAAAAATTGGCTACTAACCACATTGACACTTTTTTTTTATTTTTCCAATCATATTAACATTTCCATGATCAAATACAGTTCATTTGTATAGGATAAATCTAAATCTTGTCACATTAAGACTTTATCTCAGTGCATTCTGGACTAGCATCCAGTTACACATCAAACCATTTATATTTGCAAACACCAGATTTTTAACATTTACATATGGATTTCAACTTGCACGACTCAGATCCGAAATGTATGCATACACCTAAATGTAAAATAGGTATGTAATTTAGCCTTGGTATGAAATGCAATCTTGAGTTCCCCAGTGGGTGTTCTCTGATGTCTGCACCATCTCTGCAGCAGGACAGGCAGAGGAGTCCATGGAGCTACCACATTTGACATATTCATCCATGTGAAAAGTAGAGGCTCATCTGGTTGCCGTACGGGACAGGCAGTGATACTAACCTGTGGACACAGAATGTTCTCCTAAGTAGCGCACCTTCGCAGTGCAATTTTCTCTTCCGTGAATACGTGCCAGACACAGCTGGGCACTCACGCAAAATCAGCCAACCAGCTGCTTCTCACACCTGGGACCACAAAATGAGAAAAAGGATAAACTGTAAATGCATGAGAAAGGGCTTAATTGTGGAACTGTGGAAATAGTTGTTCACTCAGTGCTTGACATTGGAATATGCCACTTTCAACTGCATGAGCTGAGCAGCCTCCTGTACATTGCAATTCATTGTCAGAACTTCCCAGAAACATCCAGGCACTATGTGTTAGAATATGGGCAAGTCACCGGGGGGATGTGTTTCTATCACTATGCCTCTGATGTCAGATAATATTAAAAATAAAGGCACTGACAAACGAGTACATTAAGCAATCTCATGATACGTCTAAAAAAATCATCTTGATTCCTGGCTAAAGCACTGTCCTTTCCTCTCCAAAATACCTGTGTGTAGGAAGCTACTGGTACACTCCATATATATCAGTAAATATATTTCTCCTTGGAATTGGCTGTATTTTGGGTACAGGAAAATAATTCCAGAGAAGCTACATCTTGAGCCAGGTGAAGAAGAGTGCTACCATCTTCTTGCTTAGAGGACTTATTACCATTTTATGCTTTGCAGGTACACTGTCTACCTAAAGAAACAACTAACCAATGCACTAGGATAATAAAAAAAATAGCAGACATTACAT
>VZTO01023933.1:0-45050 GCA_013400615.1 Syrrhaptes paradoxus | reverse complement strand
CCCCCCCTGCAGCAAACACCCTCCCACAGCACAGCAAGGGGGGGCTCTGGACCTGCCGAAGCCTGGTGAGAACACACGTGTTTCCTAATGAAATGATGACCCAATTACACATTTTGGAGTTTTCCATGAATGTTTTATTAGTGAGTCACTTTATCAGCTACACTTCAACCGCAGCTTTTGCATGCAAAATTTAGCAGCTGTCTGATTTCATCTTGAAAGGCTTTGAGCTTATACTTCTGGTTCCTTGACAAAGAGCAGCTAGGGATGCCAAGCGCTTGCTTTCCAAAGCTTCAGGAGCTCACTTGATCCTTTTCTTTAAAAAAAATCCAAAAAAAAAACCCCAAAAAATCTCATTCATGGAGAAAACAAAAACTGCCACAAAGGGACGTGGCTCTTCTTGACTTGTGGCTGTTGCAAAAATGCCGTGTCTTTTCCATGGGAAGTATCTGGGTGGTTTTCCCCTTGTTCATCCCATCTTGTCCCCTGTATGTATTATATTTAAATAAAGGCGTGGTGGTGGAGGAGCAGCTGAAACGAAGCAGGTGCCCAGGGAAATGGATAATAACCCGGGTGACTTCGGGGCCCTGGACGCCTGGGCACAAGATCTGGGCAGGATGGCATCCCGGAGGAAATGAAAAAAAATTCCCAATACAAATATACAAACAATCATCCCTTCCCTCGGAGCTGTTAGTTTTCTCCGAGCTGGCCCGTGGTTCTGTCCCATCTGCAGGATGGGACACAAGGGGAGACACGGCCGAGGATGGGTCCAGCTGAAGGTACATCGCTGGAAATTGGTGAAGCCAATAGGAAGAATGGTTAATTTTCCTTTGCTTGAAGTTTATGGAGAATTTTCTCTTGGTTTCTTCAAGTTCTTTGTTTCTACTCCTTGCCCCAAATAATGGAAGATCTTTGGTTTAAACCTAAAGGAACAAACTGGCCCGAGCGTTATTTTAAGCGCAGGGAGGGAGAGGTGCTTCGAGGACCGTGTCACTGCCAGGGGAAAACACACCATTTACTGACCCCAACCAGAATGAGGCTCTTTCGCCTCTGTGCTCGCAAGGCTCACGTGAAGAGATGGCGGAAGAGAAATGCAAAGCCTGCCACTTGTTAACAGATTTGCAACCAAAGTGCCGGGGCAGCAGGGATGCTCTGCCCCACTGATGCCTGTGCTGAGCATCACCACTGACTGGTGCCGAAAGGGCAGCTGGACGCGGACGGATGGACACCAGCTCCGGAGGAAAGGCGTGGATGGGCTGACACAGATATGTGCGGGCTTCGGGAGGGGAAGAGTGATTTCAAGAAGCCAAGGAAGAAGCAGAAACCATGGTAAAGTTGTTCTATAAAAATTCCCACCAAATACTTACATAAAATCTAACACCTCTTGGATATATCCTCTTCAAATTCCTTGTTTCCAGATAAATGAGGCTGTAGCAGATGGTGACACTACAGGTGTCGTACACCCGTGTACACGGAGAAATAATGGGTGTGGGAAGCTGGACACGCTCAAGGGAGAGACAATAAAAACCCTCTCACACTAGAAAAGAGCTGGCACTTTATTAACATTTGGTAACTAATAAATACATACTGACAGCCAATAAATTATTACAATAACTAATGCTCTATTAAACCAATTGACAGTCACTCTTCGTACAAAATTACAGTTAATACAGTTTGGGCCATCAAACATGCAGGAGAAACGATTCAGCAGGAAACCAGCAAAAGGAAAAACGTGGCAGCCTCCGGCGGTCCTTCGGGAAGAAAAGCGGTGGGGAATGGGGAGCCCAGAGGCAGGGCGACGGTCACTGTTCCCTTGTCGAGCTGAAGGGAGGAGAGAGAGGTGGGGGGGCACAGGGCTGGGGGTGTTAAATTAGGGGCTGGGGTATTTAACGGGGTAACAGCTGCTCTTTAAACAACCTTATTTCCCTGCCTAGCGCTGCCGGGTTGTTCCAGCCCCGGAAGAGCTGGTGAGGCTCGGGCAAACACAGAAAATCACGTTGTTACCAGCTACGATCTCCCCTCCCCGCCTGGCGCTGGGGGTTAGACCCAGAGCCACTTGCCTGCAGGATTTGGTCTCAACATTGATTTCCAGGGCCCGGAGCTGGCGGAGGGGCTGGGGCAGCGAGTGTTGAACTGGCTCCCAGCCCTCCACCTCCTCCCCCGGGCTCTCGTCCCCGTCCCCGTCCCGCTGCACCCGGCGCCTGCACAGACCCTGCCCTCTCGGGGAGATGGAGATGGATTCACCCTGTTCCCAACCCGGCTCCCTCCCTTCTCCTGCCCATGGGGTGCCAGCCGGGAGGCTCTGGTCCTCCTCCCCCTATTAACACGTGAGCGTTCCAGCTCCTGTTCTCCAGCCTTTGCAGCAGGAATAAAGGTCTCACAGGCTGCTGGTTTGGACACGAGCGGTCCTGTGAGAAGTCCCTTTCCACAGCCACGTGCTCAGCGTAACGTCTTATATAGGTCACGTACCTGTATCTGTCAGGATCAGTTATCTCGTGTCACTGCAGGCGCTCAGAAATGACAATGTACGCTCAAGTCTCGGGGCGCTTTGGGAGTGCTTCTGTCTGCTCTTTCCCCCCAGGAGGTAGAGGCAAGACCATGATCTGCTCCTTTGTGCAACCCAGCCCGCGTCCGTGCTTCCCCGAGCGTGCGCTGGGATGCGAGTGTGTGATGGGTCTGGGGGTTCAGGAGGATGCTTGGTGGCACCATCACTACTGACCTTGACGCTTCCAGCGTCAGATCGTTCATGAGGGTTCAGTCTCCCTGGAAAGGGTTGGGGAGTTTTTGGTTGTAAGCCTGAAGACAAACCTGGCCCATGACAAAAACACGAACACACTAGTACTACGCTTCCCTATCGACTCACCGAACGGTCAGCCTCGCTCCCAGGAACTCAACAACCCTCCCTGGCTCCAGGAGAATTTTTGGCCACTAGCCACTTGGACACATCGCCCAGGCTAACCGTGCAGGGCTGGTCCCCTTCACAGCACCCACTGCAAATCCCCGCGGGTGGTGTCTGCACAGCGAGGGCTGCCCAGTGCTCCACCTAGCAGCGACCGGGCGCACTGGGATGGTTTGGCAAAGGGACATCTTCTGTGTCCCTGTCCTGATCTCCTGGAGATTGTGTTCCTGGCCTGGGAACAAAGTCCATGCCCTTGCAGGCAAGCACTGGGCTCATGCCGCAGCAGATTAAAACCACCAGATTCATTTTAACGTACATTGCAGCGCTGACTGCTCTCGTTAATACTTTTGGTGTCTTGTAAAACCATCACATCTACCCACAGCCTCCTAGGGACACTCTCCCCTCCATGGAGGGACGGGCTGGCCGGCCACCTAGGAAAGCTGGCTGAAGGCAAGAAGCTAATTCTCATACAAAACTCCTGAGAGAGATTGAGTTGGAAGAATTTCTGGGAGGGCGGTGGTGGGGGACGGACTGACCGTCGCCAGCCCCGGCAGGGCAGCGGGTACATCCCTGTGCTAGCAGACGGAGGGGCCAGATGGCCTCGCCAGTGGTCCCGCTGCCCTGCCGCTCGGCTGGGCTCCTCCGGCGGATGTGAAAACGAGGGAGTGAACTCTATTTGCTAAGAAAAAACTGGCCTTTGAAGCCTGTGGCTGTGTTTAACTTGTGCTTCCCCAGTGCCTGTTTATTGCCAGTTCTCCGAACAAGCCCCGCCACTGCATCCTCCCAAGGAGCACCGTGCTCTGCAGCTTAGCCCTGCAGCCTCCTCGACAGGCTCAAAGCTTGCCTTCCACAGGTTCTATTTCATTGAAGTTATTGTTTAAATAAGGGAGCTATTTGCTTTTTTTATTTTTGTCTCACAGCTCTACACACCCGACCCTCTCACTGCTGATGGAGCAACTGGGGGGGCTTCCTTCTTTCTGGCTGCTGCTGTCTGAAGCTCATTGCGAGTTGCTAATGCTGCTGGATGAGTGACCTGAGTTGTTACAAACCTCCTGCATCCCAAAAAGGGCATCTTTTGCAAATTCCCACGCTAGCTTTGATGGGCAGCAGGGTGTGTACGGAGCTGTTTCACTTCTGCATTTAAAAGACACCCCCCATGCCCCAGTATGATTTCTGTTGCATCTCTACCAGTTGCAACATCCCTGCCATGCGGTGACTGCAAATTTAGCACAGCGCAGGGCCTCTGGGGGTCTGGATTTGGGGCACTGTAAGTGCAAAGCGCAAGCGGCTATGAAGAGGAGGGCTTTTGAAAGCAGGGGGGGGCATTTCAGGATCTTCTTTCCAGGCAATTGCTGCAAGGATTGCTGGTGTTCAGGAAAAGCACGGGACAAAAGATTGCCTGCAGAAGACACATCTGCCAGAAAAGGCTTGGGAGGATGCAGAAAGCCAGCGGTGAGTAATGCTTTGGCAGGCGTTCTGGAGACAAAAATCTATACAAGGCCATCAAGTGGGAGAAATAGCAGTGTTTAACGCTGGAAGCATTTCATCTTCCAAACGCTGTTTCCAGCCTTTGTCAGTGAATCCTCACGACACTCATGTGAGGGAGGGAATGTCAGCAGCAGCTGCTGAAATGAAGCTTTAGACATACAATATGCCAAAGAAAATGAAAGAAAAGGCTCTGTCTGTCAACATTGCCTCCTCTTTTTCTCCCTGCGGAGCACCAGCTGTTGATCATCACCAACGTGCCGGGGAAGCAGCCGGCACTGCGGAGGGGCTGGGGCAGGAGGGGGCTTGCACCCCCCAGGTGACACGGCCGGGGGTGGGTCTCCTCAATCCAGCCCGGAGAGTGGCACAAGCACACTGGGCTGGCATGGGTGACCTGGCTGTGTTCGGTAGAGTTTGGAGTGAATTTAAATTGTCTTCACCAAAATATTCCTGTGTGCTTTGCACTGGGAGCTCGGGAAGCCTTGGCTTGGTGCTGCCTGAGCTGGGAACAGCTTCTGGTACTTATTCCCTCGGACAAAATGTCACCCACAGCAAGGGCTGCGAACAGAAAACCTCCAAACTTGTAGCGCTGCTGATCAAACCCTTCTGAAAGAGCCTAACAAAGACCTGCCCCGCTGGCAGCGGCACACAGCGCTGGTGCTTTGCCCTGGGTCTACCTGTTATGTCTCCTTTACGGACCAGATGGAGCCAACATGCAGCTTTGCAGCCCTCTGATACTCAAGGCCCATTTGAACAATAGGTGTTACTGGTGGGACTTGGTCACCTGCGTGGAAAAGCTCCAGGAGCATCCCTGTCCCTCTGCATGCTGCCAGCTAACTCCCTGCCAGCACCCCACTGCCATCATGCGCTGTCTTGAGAAGCAAAGCCAGCGCCTGGGCGGACTGAGTGGCCGCAGCCAGCAGCTTGACTTCCACCCAGCACCAGATGACCCCTGAGATCAGCAGAGGGTGTGCAAGCAGGACGCCGGGCTTGGGGAAGGTTGGCAGGGGTGGATCTGAGTCCTGGCTATCTCTTTTTCACATTGCCTAGCTATGCACTGAGCTCCTCGTCCTGCAGAACCCAACAGCTCGGTTGCATTTTTTGGACATTCCCTTGGCTTTAGCCTCCTGGGACTAGAGCTCAACACAGGTATCACCTGCGTCAGGGTTTGGGCATGCGGCCGGTCCCTTCCAAGGAACCAGAGAACTGGGCAGGTGCTTCCCACTGAAAATCCTTTCTTTGAAAATCCTTCCCATTGACCCCGAAAACCCTCAGCTAAACTGTTCCTTTGGTTTAGGGCTGTACAGCAGAGTGCGTTGGCATTGCACGGAGCTGGGAGAGGGGCTGGGATGCGGGAAACAAGACGCGTATGGGGTGGGGAGCAGAGAAGGGCTCCTGGCTTGGCAGGCTGGCAGCTCTGCACGGGACCTGGTGCCGCCGGAGGTATTTCAAGGCTGAGATGATGAAGAGAAGGGTGGGTATGGCCTGGGGAGGCAGGGACCTGGCAGTACTGCTGTTAGTGCCCAGCAGAGCAGCAGCGGGTCCTCACCATGCCACCCTACACACCGTTTTGTGATTAAACGCTCTCCAGGGGGTTACCGACACAGCTGGAGCCAGTCAGATGGGCGAGGGCCACCTTGTTCTCCCCTGCAGACCTCCCTTGTTCGCCCTGGGCTGCTCCTGCCCTCATCCCTGGCTGGGGTTTTGCCACGGGTGTCCCACAATCGCTGTCCCAGCAGAGCGCAGCCTCCCATGGGGACTCTCCTCCGCCTCCTGGTGCCCTTCTCTTCCCGTCCTCCCTGCAGCCTCAGCCTGCGCATCTCCCTTCTGCAACTTCTGTCCCAAACTGCCCCCAGCCTCCCCCGCCAGCCCGCTCCGTCCCGTGCAACCACCCCTGCTCCTTTCCCTGCCTGCCCTTGCCTCTGGGGCTGCTCTCACACCATCTCCCCTCCACGGGCACCGTGACAAAAGGGCTGCTGTCCCCCTCCGGCATGGCACTGGAGAAAACTCAAACCTCCCAGGACCTGAGCGACACCCCTAGCCCAGGCTCCTCACAGAGGCCAGCAGAACTTGGGGCTTGCCTGGAAAGAGTCCCATTTCCCGGGATCAGCCCTTTCAGCGAGGCAGAGGAGAGGCAGGGATCCCTGCTGCCTACCTGCAACCGGTGCCATGCCGAGCGGGAGCGCGGCGGCGGCTGTCTCATCCAGACCCCGCACAAGCTTTCGGGTTCACTTCTAAGGGTCCCACCACGCTCCCAGAGGTGATGCCCCACCTCTCACGCTCCCCTCTGCCTTCACCCCAACGGCACCCAGAGCTCTCGGTGATGGCAGATGGATGGCCACACATACCCCAGCCCAGCCGCCTTTGTCCTCCCCTCTGTGCCCCCACCTTTTGCTGTGCTGGGTGCTGCCCTTGCCCTTTCCATAGCTCTCCCCGTGCCCTTCCTTCCTCCCTTCCCTCTCTTCCTTGCACTTTTCATTCCTGTTCCATCACTTGGCTCTAACCACCATCCCGAGCCTTCCCTCACCACTGCAGGGCCAGTATAAACCATCCCTCTTGCTCTAGGTACTGGTGAAGAGATGCCCTGACTGGAGACATCAAACCTGGAGCTGTCTCTCCTGGACACGCAGGCAGGAGATGACACAGGCAAGGTACCTGCTTCTGCTCGGCCGAGGAGGAGGCGAGGAGTGCCAGGCTGGGCTTCTCGAGGGTGTTTAGATACCTGAGGCGTGATAGAGACCCCCGAGCCTCCTGCACGCCCTGCTGTCACCCACGCGTGGTGATGTTTCCCAAAGCACCTCTCCTCATTTCAGGGACTTGGAGGTCAAACCCTGCCTACAAGAAGCTAGGGCTAAATATTTTTGGTGAACTCCAGAATTTTCGGCCCAAGTTTGGAAAGAAACACCGCATGTCTGCAGGAGGACCTGTTGCGCTGCAATCACGAGGCCAGGACGTGCTTTGGGAAAGATCGCTGGGTCCCCAGGCTGGGTTCCTCGCCAGGATGCCCCATGTGCAGGGTCCCCATCGGGATGCCATCCCCGGGGCATCCTCGCTGCCTACGCTCCAGGGCTCCGAGCCCGGCTGCCAGCCGCCCCGTGGCACCCAGCAAAGCACCCCAGAAACGGGTTATTGAAACTGCTAGGTGTATTTTAACATTAATTTTGAAAAACTTGAGGTAAAACTGTTACTGGTAACGAGTGCTTTTAGACAAGGCTTAGTAGGTTTTGTTACTGTGTCCCTCAGACGCCAGCAGAACTCGGTCTGGCTGTTTCACTTGTTCAAATAGCTGTCTGGAAAAAAGGAGAATATACAAACCCAAGCTGCGGCGGCTGCGTTCAACACTGACCCCTCTGGCTTCGGGGTGGGCACCGGAGCCGTAAGGTACCCTCAGAATGATCATCTTGTATCTAGCACTTCCCAAAGGAATAGTGTTTTTTTTAAAAAAAGATAAATAATCAGGAGAATTAAAGATATCCCTTAATTTCAAGGAAAGGGAAAGTTTTGGTTCCAAACTACACTGTCGCTGACCAGTATTTTAAGGCTTTGATTTTCTCTCTTTTAAAAATGGAATTATTTTTGTCTTTTGGCAGTTGAGATGCACTTTGTGGGGAACGCGTTAGCTCCCTCTACAGCGCTGTGAACTGGAACGGAGGAGTGGAACGAGGCAGCGAGGGAACGAACCAAAAATAAGCCAAAATAAAATAAAATGGGGCTGGGGAAAGCAGAACTTGCTGCAAAGTTTTCTGGGACGGGAGGAGGGATTTATGTATTTCTTCCTCATCGTCTCCTGAGGAGGAAAAAAAACAGAAAGAGGGAGGACCTGTCCACGGGACCAGAGGATGCTCCCGGCAGGCGTGGGGAGAGGAGGGGAGGAGAGGGCTTTAGTAGAGTCCGCATCCCCGCAGGTTGGTGGCTATGATGACATCTGTGACGGCATCAAAGACGAACTGGATGTTGTTGGTGTCGGTGGCGCAGGTGATGTGCGTGTAGATCTCCTTGTTGGGGGACTTGTTCTTGCTCTCGTACTGAGCCTGGATGTAAGCCACAGCCTCCGTGAAAGAGTTCGGGCCTATGAGAGAGCCGAGATGGAAGGAAAAGAGCAGGTTAAAGCAGTTGTGTAATCCTAAATCCACGGGGTGCCTGCAAGCACCCCGTTGTAGGGACGTGGGGAGCTTGTATGGGGCTCTGCAACCCAGCTGCCCTGTCCCAGGGATGGGCACTCTGCCAGCCAGGGTTGCTGCAAGGGAGGAGATGCTCTCTGACTGTCAGCTCAGCTGTATTTTTATTCTGGGTTGCTGTTTATAGCCTACAGACATTACATGGGCGAGGGAAGTGAGTGTTAAACAGGCTAGGATGGGAAAACCAGAAGAAATTCTGCATCATGGTGACAAAAAAGAGTAGAAACCTGCCAGGAACGTGGTAAGCACTTGACCTGGTGAGAAGGCTTAGCTTTTTTCCTTTTTTAGATTTTTTTATTAAAGTTTCAGCTTTTGATGGAAAAGAAGAGCTAACGTGTCCATGAATTGAGGACAGTATTGATAACTGTGCCCCGCTTTCCCTGAGTTGCTGAGAGAAGAGGAGGCGAAAAGATCCAGCCTCTGCTACAGGGCAAAGTGGGGTTTTCTCAAAAAAAATCAAACCCCAAAGCACTAACACAAAATGTCCCTCTTTTTCAGGAATTTGGTTTGCAGTACCCTCTGCTAGAGCTGTGGCTAAAATCACACCACGAGGAGTTTCTTGGTTTGATGCCTGTGCCGAACCTCAGTAACCATCAGGTTAAAAAAAAAGCTGAAGCGCAGCGATGCGGAAGAGCAGGTCCTTTCTCGTCTGGCCAGCCTTGCCACTGCTCACACACACAGCTCACCCGGCCACCGGACCGATAAACCCAGTTTCTGGCCCCGTGCCAGCGCGCAGCCCTCCAGCCCCGCTGGGTCCGGCCCCGTGCCAGCAGCCCCCCAGCCCTGGAGGGCTCTGCGCTGGCCACACTGCTAGTGCCCTTGGATCCTCTCCCTCCGTGAGGCTTTACTGATGGGAAATGTTGTATCTGCTGGAGAGAACCTGGCTTGGGCTTGAGATTCGCTGTGGTTGAAGGCTGGTGGCCTGGGAAATAGCTTGCACTTAGATGTCCGTGCGTCGCTATTTGGAGACACAAGCTCATGAAGACCACAAGAATATGCTTGAGATAAGACAAGCAAAATGTCTTCTGGGAGCAGGTTCTTGCATGAAGACTTGTAAGAATTTGGGAACAGCCCCACATCCTGTGCACCACCAGGAGGGGGTTTCATGAAAGGGAAGTTGGTTGGTCAAAGGCAACAGGATTTAGATGCTGGATTCCTTCTGGGACAGCAGGGAATCACCAGCTTGGTTGAGGACACACCCTGGATTCTGCTGCTGCTTCGCTAAGCGTGTGGGTTAGTTAAAAGCACGAGTGAATTAAGGGGATGGAAACAGCCAGTGCTCCAGCATACAGCAGGCACATCTGCGGATGTAGTCTTCTAATAATTCTCTGTCAGCAGAACTAATGGACAACAGAAACTTCATTTTATTAAAAAGCATTTTGTGGAACCGACTCGTGATGTTGAAAGTCCGCTTGTCTGATTTATAGGCTTTCATCAAATAATTCTTTTTAACTCCAGGGTAACTTTCTAATAACGCTGCTTTTTCACAAGGCCAGGAGGGCTTCATCCTCTGAGCCACGGTCAGCAAAGCAGGGGCGAGCAAGCTGAAGTGTCCGCTTGGGTCTAAAGTCTGGGTTTAATGTCAGCACGAATTTCCCATTCTGTAACGGCATTGCTGAATGCCTGGGGGTGAGACCTTCTTCCCTTCTGGTTCAGATCCCTGTTGGACCAGTGGAAGGACTTGCAGCCTTCAGACTTCCAGCTCTCTCCGATGGCACAAGAGAGGAAAGAGGTCTGGGGAGGGTCCCTGGCATTGTCATAGCTCCCAGCTGCCTCGAAGGAACTCAGAGCATCTTTGGGGCACTCTGAGATTTGGGGAGGACTGCCCACTTGGGGCTGAAGTGCTCCAGAAACAAGATACATTTGTTTTCTTCTGCTATGCATGCCCAAGGGTCTGCCTGCCCCGCTGAACTCCTCTCTTGGGCTGGGATAGCTTGGGAAGGACAAGTTCCTTCTTGTTCTAGTCTCTCTGCCGTCAGGGGTATGGAACAATATGACTTCAGAGTGGGGTTACTGGGAGACTTCAGTGAAGATCCACGAAACCACGTCCACAAAATGCAACCAGGAAGGAGTGAAAGGTGCAGGTTTGCTTCATGGAGAAAAAGGGAAAAAGGACGAGGGCATGAAAAAAAATCTTCTGGTATGTAAACGCACTGCTGTAAAGAGGATGGTGATGAGCTGCTTCACCAGCCATCCGAAAGATGGCAAGCAGCAATCTAATCTGCACCCAGAAAAATTTCGGGTTGGCATTATTGTGAGCTTTCGACTGTAAAGACTGTGAAATTTCCATCATTAGATCTTTTAGACAATCATGTCAGGATTATCAGGTTCTGTCTGGATCAAGCAGATGAGTAGATGGCCAAAATGTGTCGGTAGCGACAAACATCCAAACCTTCCCTGGAGAGGAAGCCTGCAGATGTTCTTCTGAATTCAGATGGAGTCGTTCAGCTCCATGGTATTAGACCATTCAGCCCACTGCAGCAATGATGGATCGCTTTTGCCTATTCATCGTGAAAAATCAAGTGCTCAGCGATAAGAAGCTTTGGTTAATAATTTGTTGGCCTGCCCAGAAATGTGACGCTCTTGGTCCTCCCAGTTCATAACCATGTTTCCTGACAAAGAGACCCACTTCTCTGTCTGGCAGCTTGATTCACCTGGATGGCTCTGGTGAGCTTAAATAATTCGTGATGATAAAAGTTTGTTTTTAAGCTGTCTCGGAACAGTACTGAGGGTTTGTGGAAGCTGGCGAGATACAGCGGGAAGCGGCAGGGTGCAGCTGCAGCCTTTGCATGGGTGATGTGTTCCCATGGTGAGCAGGTCAGACGCCAGGCAGGCAGCAGAAACGAGGGCTCCTCGCACGCTGCCCTGTTGCAGAGCCTCTGCTGGGATCTCCAAGTTTCACCAAGGCCTCCTTCTCCCCAGCAAAGCTTGGGGCATGGCTTGCTGTGGCTCTTCTCCGTCTGCACGATGCGTTAAGAGGTGTGGGTGGCCAGTGCATGAGGAAAACAAGGGCCTTGCTTTCTATCTGCATCTGGCTGGAAGCGTTTCCATGCCCAGGATGGTTGATATCAGCGAGCCTGAGAGCAAAACCGGGGACCTCCTAACCTAGTGTGATAAAAATGTACAGCGAGAGCTGAAGCAGCCAAGCTGTGGGACCTGCTGTCCGGGTGCCGAGGGCTGACCCTGCAGCCGCTCAGTGCGTGGCAGCGGGTGGTGGCCGGGAACCGCGGAGGGACCCTCGCTGTGGTCAGCATGGGAACATGGTGGGTTATCACCCAGCTGGACCCCAGCTGAAGACAGCCTAACAAACGCCGTGCACTGGGCTCCCAGAGACCAGTTACCCAGCTGTGATGGTTCAGCTCGCTGTGTCTTTCTGAGAGACCTGCCAAAGGGTTCACGCTCTTGAGCAGTGCCGGGAGCCAGGGCACGGGCTGCCTCGGCGTCAGAACCACCCGCAGGGCAGAGCTCGGATGCTCCCAGTAGCGGTGGTGGCCCTTCGCCGGCAAAGAACTTGGGTTTAAGTCATCCTCCTGCTTTAAGCGGACCACTAAACATGGTGGTGGTGATCCTGTGGCATTTATTGCAATAAAACCTGCAGGGAAGCGAATGGGAGCTCTAGCTGTGCATCTTTAGCCTCACTGCCCACGATACACGGCAGTGTCCCGGCGGGAAACACCCCGTGCCCCCTTTGCCTCCCTGTGCAGCCAGCTTTCTCGTTACCTGTGTACTCGGGAAAGCAGAGAGTCAGTGGAGATTTCTTAATTTTCTCCTCAAATATGTCCTTCTTGTTTAGAAAGAGGATGATAGACGTCTCTGTGAACCATTTGTTGTTGCAGATGCTGTCAAAAAGCTTCAGTGATTCGTGCATGCGGTTCTGCAACAGAAAGGAGAGATCGCATCAGGCCAAAGGCGGCGAGGCGGGGACGTTCAACACGCAGGGAAAGCTAAAACAACTAAATTAAGGAGGAAACAAAAAAAAAAAGCTACAATAGACATAATAAATTTATGTATACATAGAGCTGAACGTATACATACACAGATGCGATCCCTATAACATCAGACATACAGTTAGTAACTTAAGGGCTTTTAACTACACAGAGCTGTTCTGATTTTGCATAGCGTGTAATTTACAGGATCCCAGCTCACAGAAATCATCATGCACCATGCATGGATGGGGAGTTACTTTTGCCCTTCGATCAGATTTATGAGTCGGTGTAGCTCATGCAGATCTTTCTAAAATGTTTTCATTATTTTTTAATTTTTTTTTTAACTTTCTCGAGTGTGTGTGACACACAATTGATTGGATACATTAACCAAGGACTGGTGGATCCTTGAATTAATCTAGAGTTGGAAGCAGACATCAAGGTGACATAATATTGGAAATGACCTTGCCATGACCTTCGCCTGGTTTCGTTATTTTGTTTAGTGTTGTTCTCTGTTGGCAGGCTTTTAATTTTTTAAATTTATTTATTTTTTTTTAGTTCTCTTGGAAGATGGCTCAACAGAAAGTGTCTGGCAGAGAGGAAAAAAAGGTGAAAAAGGAAGAAGAAATAGTATAAAAAGGAAAAAACATAACAAAGGGCATCTAAGAACAACCAGACTAGAAGTCAGGCAGCTACCACTGATGTTAGCTCATGCCTCTACAAGNTTTTTTTTTTTTTTTCTCAGTTCAAGAGAAGCTCCATACCTGCCAAATTTGGTTGGTCTCTCAAATGCCCATTTTTTGGCCTTTGTTTGGTTAGATAAGGTCAGACGGCCGAGGAAAAGCTGTGAAGGTGCCGAGGCTGGCGACGTTTGGCGCCCGAGGCCGACGCCGGAGTGCGCACGCCGGTCGCGTGGCCATCTCTCAGCCGGGAGCCGGGGAGCGGAGAGAGCAGGCGCGGTGAGGACGAAGCACACCCAAGAGTCAGGGGTTATCAAAGGCAAGGCACGGTACAGACCAGACCGGCTCCTCGGCTTTTCCCAGCGGCATCTCCTTGGGACAGCACTCCCCAAACCCGCTAGTGCACATACGAGACTGGTTACAGCGACCGCAGGAGAGACGCTAGAGAGAACAGGGCTGCACGGGTTTTTTGGGGAGGGTGCAGCGTGTCCCCCCGCCCCGGATTTGGAAATTCAGAGTGGTGCAGGAGACAGCCGGGGGCTTTCCCCCCTCTCCCGGTTCACACCCACACTGGTGGCATAATTGAGCCCAGCACTTTATCGATTAACACTTTCCTTTTCATTGATACGCTTCAGCTGCTGCTGAATGTTTTCTCTAAATACAAGCGGCTCCGCGTACGAAGGGAACATCTGATCCGACCCAGAGTGCGGCAGGACGCGCGCAATTTGCTGTACCGCATGCCGCAGGCTTTGCGACCAGACCGACCGAGCATCTCCCCTCCGCGCATCGTCCAGACACATGGGGAAGACACGATCACGTACAAGTGTAAAAACATCTCAGCTGCAAGATGTTGCTCCTCTGCACCCCCGTGTCTGTGTGCTGTTTCCTGCTAACCCACTCTGTACTGGCTGGTGTGGGAGCCCCAGGGCAAAGCTCCTCTTTGCTACTCGCCGTGTCAAAACTGTAACCGTGCAGAAACCTGCAAAGGCTTTGTACAGGAGATCCTCGGCTACCCAAAGCCTTTGGGAGGAGAGAAGAAAGCGGAGGGCAGTCAGGGGAACAGAAAGCAAACATAATTAACTGGTTTCTAAGCAGAGTCCCTCACAGAACATTTTTAATGACATTTTTATCACCCTTGCTGATTTAAAATACAAGCATGGAGAAACACACGGGTGGGTTAAACCAATCCCTTCTGTGCAGCAGCCGGCAGCCCGGAGGTCACCGTACTTACCCCGCGCACCTCGCCAGCCCCACACCGCGCTGCACAGCCCCGGCGGGGAGCGGTGCCGGGCGACTGCACCCCACGGCACAGGAAACACCACAGGTGACATCGGTTTTGGTTAAGAAATAGAAGCTGAGGACTTCTCCTGGGCTGGGCTTTGCCGTGAGGTGAAGCTGACTGTCCTGCGGTAGCAAGGCTCCATAAGGATCCCACAGAAATCCTGCTTCGCCTACACGGTCTGATTCCTCCGTGTTACCAGCAGTGAGGAAATGAGAGCGTTTTCCCAAAAAAATGTCCAGTCGTAACCAGAACATACACACAGCACAAACCAGTGCATCCCTGTAGGAAATGACAGTTACACTAAAAATCCTCTATTCCTTTCAAATTCCAGAAACAAGTCTCGAAGCTTCCCGAGGCTGCCTGCCCTGGCTTGCTGCTCTCTACACATTGCTTTTCCCCCCAGCTTTGCCCGTCAGCTGAGCAAACACAACCACTGCTCTGCCCACTCCTCATCTACCCGGCAAAGGGTCTGGTCTTAAAAAATCCCCCTTTTCCTTCCCCATCCTTAAAGAGAAGATGACATTCAAAAGCAAGGAGCCGCTTTCCGAGCGTGGCGAAGGTCAGAGCAGCATCCCTGCGAGCGCTCGTCACCACACCTGGGTGCTGGAAATGCTGTCGTATCCCAGGAGCACGGACACAAGCTGTCGCGGTGCTGGCTAACACTGGGAGTGCCTCGCTGCCTCCCTTCCCTGTCCCTTCCCAACTGCTGTTAGTTTGTGGGAGACCCCCAGCAGCTCAGGCAGGCGCTGGCGGAGGTGTGAGGATGGGGAACCAGCCGCCGGGTGCCCCGTGTAAAAGGACAGGCTGCTGCTAAAGGAGGAGTGAGACGTTAAGGCCCCCAAATAATCCCCCTCCTACCAGTAAATCCACAGCAAAAGACCCTCTTAGTCCCTTCAAACTTCCCCACGGTCCCACCCAGGAGCAGCGGTGCTGCTGGGACGGGGCAGCCCTGCCCGCTCTGCTGGGAGGCATTAAAGATTTCGTTTTCATTACTGTTATATGAAGTGATGTAAATTACTCCACCCGCTTCTGGACCCATTGTGCTGCTTTTTCCTTCTTCATGTTGGGTCTCGCACTAAGGGAAGGGCTCCTGAAACACTGGCTTCTTAATGTCTCTTGCTATTTCAAAACCAGTCTGTTAAACCCTCGTGCCTGGAAATACCCCAGCGAGGATCAGCCCCAGCAGCTGCGTTACAGAGGAATAACCACTCGCCCATACAAACTCAAAGTCCCATTAACTTCTCCTGCGCAGGACAAGAGACAGAACCACTTACAGGTGAGCTCAGATGTCACTGAACAACCGTGTTCCCACCGCCGACGGGAAGGGCGAGCGGCTTTCTGCTGAGCGGGAGGGAGAAAGGATGCTGCGGTCAAGACTCTGCCCAGGCAGAAGCACACTCACACATCCCATCTCTTTTCACCAGTGCATGGGAGGAGACCTGGTCATTTCTACAGCACACGGTCAAGTCAATCTTTTTTGTTTTCCTTGGTGATTCAGTGCTAACTGTCCTGTGAACTGTAAGGCCACTGATGGTTTTCCTAACCACAGAAACTCCATATTCCCCCCCTACGCTTATATTTCCTACCGTGCCCAAGCCACTTCCACTGGCTTTGTCATTCCTAAGGCAATTTCTGAGCACGGCAATTCAATTCTCCTTGCCCGGTGACAGCAGAGAGAGCACGCTAACCAGGTCAGGCAATGAAATACGGACCAACAGGCCAACACTAACGCACACCAAGGGTCACCGGCACAGCGCCTTCACCCACCCCACGCTCTGCAATGGGGACACGAACAATACCTGCACGTCTTGGCTAGCTATGGATGACCTAAATATCTTCGTTCCAGAGGCAGTAATGTGCAGCATGAATGTCTTGCCATGACTCCTTTGAATTTGCAAGGAAAAAACCAAAGAGTCTCAGTTCCCATGACAAGTCCCATGCCCTTGCCATCTTTTTGAAAATTCCATTAGGAATTCCATCTAGTAGGAACAACACAAATCTATCTTTGTTAATCGTCTTCAGTTTCACCGATTAATATGACTGCTGTCCCTCTCTCCTCCCAGGTTACAGATCTGAGGCTTTTCCTCCTGTAACCGCAGCTTATGAAACATAAAGATCAGTCCCAAATGAGACAGAATAGCCTCGTTATGCGAAAACATAACCCATGGAGTTGCTCAGTTAAGGCAGGACGTTCCCATGCTGTACAAATACAGCAGAGAGCCCTGCAGCTCCTCACGATGGACTCAGTAAAGGCAGATGCAGAGGGAACACCTTGCAGACAGTGTTTTGTGCATTGATGGGGCTGGGAAGCGGGTGTAATTTTGCCTCGTGAGCTCCAGCTGTGGGCTGTGGCTGGCAGCAACGGGGCTGATGAAGGCACTGCTGGAATTTCCCTGTGGGTTTGCTCCTCTCCCTTGGGAGCTGGGCGCTCAGGGAAGCAGTTTAGATCCGACAACAGCGGCATTAGAAGGTGTCTGGGGCGATGGGAGAGGCTGGATTCAACAGCACAGGGGTTTTCTATGCAAAGCATGGTCTTTAGGGGCATAGGGGCCTGGAAATCACAGATGCAGAAAGTTTTCTTTATTTTATTTACATCTTTCTGATCCGGACATAGAGAAGTACTTGCTTTCCCCAACTCCCGCCGTGTCCCTCTCTGTGGCAGGGAATCAGAGAGAAAATATATCCCTTCTGGAGTGATGGCTTAGCACACAACAGCCCTTTCTAGCTGCTGCAGGAGGATGGGTACTCAGTCTTTAAAACAAAGAGTGCAACAAGCCACCAAAGAACTGCAGGAGCACAGAGCTGCGCCTTGCTTTTCCGGGCAGGGACAGGTCAGGGGGTGCTTCCCCCAGCCGTGTCTAACCAGCTCTTTGCTCAGTCTCATTGCAAAGGATTCACAGGAAACCTCTTGTTGGTGAGCTTTTTGCTGTGGGGTAAACTGACCCTAACCCTGGTCCCCACGCCCCGCTGCTAAGGGAGCTCAACAAGGCGAGCCCTGCTCCGTGCTGAAGCTGGCTTTGTTCAGACTGCGGCTTCACCCACCTGCACTGCGCTTTGGCTAGAGAAGAGCAAAAAGCCCTTGTGAAATCCTGCGATTGCTGTCACCAGGCTGCCCAGCCCACAAGGAAAAGCTGTTCTCCATGTGCACCCAGCTTTGCAAGCGGTTTTTTTGGCACCTGAGGGGCAGCAGGGCTCTTTCCCCCCCAGGGCTCCACGCCAGCAATGGAAGCTATCAGAGACACGGGCATGGTCCCAATCCTGCCGTGGCTCAGTGCAGTTGAAGTGCCCGGGCTGCAGTGAGCATCTCTCTAGAAAATGAAGCTGGAGGAGCAGCATCCAGCTCACTCTCTCAGCTGCCTCCTCTTTGTGTTTTCTAAGTGAGAAGCAATAAAAGCTGATTTACGTCATTAAAGCCAGCAGATGTGACGGATGCAGACAGACGGCAAATCAGCAGACTGAAGAGATGCTGCTTTTATTGCTGGGTTTTTGGAGAGGGATTACGTTAGCAGGGAGGAGACCGAATGCTTGGGGGGTTCAGCTGGGAGAGGGGCAGAGGTGCTGCATTTTCCACCTGCCATTTGCGCTGGGAGTATAAAGGGGTGACGAGATCCGACACTGTCACTTTTTCCTATTTGCATTGGCGTCGCTCAGGGTTGTTTATTTGGGTTAGGCGGGGGTGTCCTGCAGGCGCAGCAGTGACGATGCTGAATCCTTTCCCCATTTACGCCGAATGTGGAAATGAACAGCAGCTGCCTCTGCCCTCCTGTTGCTCAGCATCCCCAGGAAAGCTTTGTGAAAAGGGATTGAAATAGCAAGCAAATGTCAGCGCTGTGCCAGACTGCAGCTCCCACTTCGCTCTTGCGTCCGGAAAGCAGGCTTGCCTGCTTTCCGGACGCAAGAGCGAAGTTGGAGCTGCACAAATCCCCATTTCTGGGGTGCTTCAGAGGGGAGGCTGAGCTGGCTCCCTGCTCATCACCGGCAGAGCTCAGCATCCCCAGGAGAGATGCTGTAACCTCCATCTCAGAGGAGCCAAGTTCAGGATGACGTTTCAGAAATGCCATTGGCATCCAGGCCCTTCCATGCTCCGTGGCTTTGAACCCCAGGCTCTGCCCTGTGTAGGCTGGCACCCAGAGGTGACCTGTGTTAAAGGCTGCCTTTGGCTTCACACATACCTACAGGCACCTTGTTCTCTGCTCAGATCACAGCTTCGCTCCCTGCCCCACGGGTCTGCCCTCTCCCTGCACGTTCTGCTCCATCTCCTGGGTGTGTGTTCGCTGCCCAGCTGCTGAGCTCTATGCCATCGAGCTAAGGGCTGGGTTTTTCAAGTCACATCAGGAGATTTTGGTTCCTTGCCAGTAAATCCTACAGGACTGAGCATCCTTGAGCATACCAGGGCCAGGGTCAGAGGGAGGTGATGACTGAGGAGTATAAATAAGTGGATGTGAGAGGTTGTAGGGCTTCTCAGTCAGCCTGGATGGACACAGATGTTCATACCACCCTGAATTCAGGCATCAAGCAACACAAACAACCAGGTGCCTTCAGCTCATAAACCCAGGTCAAAAAGGATGGAAACCACAGCTCCCCTGTCTTTTTGGGAAGAGATGACTGATAGAGTCCCTCCATTTGTTCCTCATCAACAGCTTTCTGCAAGCCCGACATCCTCACCAGCAGGAGAATAAAGAGCCTCAGAGACAGTGCTGGTGGGAGCGAGCCCGGCATGCTGCCGCAGACCAGGCACAGAGGAAATCATTTCCAAGTCTGAGTACAGCCTCTGATTCCTTTTCGTTAGACAAATGCAACTGAGTGCCCGCCACAGTCGTCGTTAGTCCCAAAAGCATGCATTCCCATCACAGTGAGTGAACGGCCGGAATACAGCAATGGGTCCTCCCACATCCTTTCTGTGTATCTAATTCACTCGTATTAATTGCACTCCAATACCAGGGAGCACACAGCTCCTCACCAGCTTTATTTCCAGATGGTATTTCGAGCCTAATGTCACAGTGGGAAGTCATAAAAGCCCTCCTAGAGCAAATTACCTGAGGAATCAAACAGTTCCACTCTCACCCAGGAAAATGAATCCCCGCAGCCTGAAGAACCAGGTTACGCTCCCAGCCCACGCCTGCCTGGGGCGTGCTCGGCCGTCCCGCACCTCCGCACCACGGCGTGACCGCTTGCTCCCAGAGCCCACCTAGCTACAGTGCCTCTTTCTGGGTACAGGGTCCCACTGACCCCCTTGGAAAACACACAGGAGAAATAAAACACTGCGACTTGACCGGTGCAAGGGAGCGTTACCTGGGCGTGCAGGCTTGATTTTGAAGAGTGTAGAGGAGGACAAATCTCCCCAGGACCGCAGAGCTAAGGGGCGGTGACTGACAGAAGCACATTATCGCAGCACCCCCCTGAGCATTTGGCCATCTCCGAGGAGCCGCTGCCCACGCAGTATCCCAGAAAGAAGTGTCGGGGCCTCCGAGACCCAGGTTAGACTCACCGTGGTTTCGTCTTCATGGAGCACCTGGTCGTAGCCGCTCAGCGCCACGCAGAAAATGATCGCTGTGACATCCTCAAAGCAGTGAATCCACTTCTTGCGTTCTGACCGCTGGCCCCCGACATCGAAGAGCCTACGGCACAGGAGAGGACCATCAGCTCTTTCCTAGCTATGAGGAAACTTCTGCATTCTTGGCATTTTCCGACCATGGGTGTCTCCAAACACAAAGCAACAGCTCTTCCACCACTGGCTTGGTCTCCTCCAGAGCCTGGCCCCGAGGAGGACCAGGAGGAGCAGCTCCAGCGAGGGATGTGGGGACTTACGGGAGAGCCTCAGCAGCGGGCTGGGTCCCAACGGGTCTGCGGAGGTGGAGACTGCACGCTCCTGAGTTTCACATGCTCTAAACACTGCTTCTGTGTGTGGCTTTCTGTCTTCGTGCCCTCCTCTCTACCAGCTACCATCACGAGGATCACTATGCAGCGTTACCCACCCGCTTTAGAGAAAAGATTTGGCCAAATATTTTTACATTCTCGAGCTGGATCAGACCTGTGGCCAATGATCCTATATTACACCTCCCCACAAAGTGGTGTGGCTTGGGTTGGAAGGCACCATGAGCTCCTGTCCTGAAGGCAGTGATTTTCCAGACAAGGCTGGCAAGCACTGCATACTGCTGACCCCCCCCAAAAAGCCAGGTTCTCTGCAGTGGGAGCCACTGTGCGTTAGCCGGCAGCTTAACCGTTCCTCCTTCGGGAACTACGGGGGAACACTGGCAACTAGACACCCTGAAAATTTCTGTGCCCTTTTACACTAACCTGAAGTGGAGGTTTTTGAATGTGAAGTGGGTTTCTACGATGCCAGTTGTTTTGACCCTGGTTCGGAGGATATCCTGCTCCGTGGGCTGGTAGTCTGCAGCTCCGATTCGATCTAAGCTGTCTAGGTAGCTAAGAGAAGAAGAAAAAGAAAAAGAAAATAGTTAAGAATAAGACACACATGAATCTTTGTCAATCTCAGAAGAATCCTTCAGCTTCCTATTAATCTTTTTCAATCTCATTTTTCATGGCTGAAGGTATTGTAGTTAAAGGAAAAAAAAAAAATCCTCTTCTGGGAAAAAAAGAAATGTTAACAAAGCCCACTAACCTAAGCATAAAATCTGACCATGAACTGAAAGCAGGAAATTAAGTGTGTGTGTGTTGTGAGCCCTGACTGCAATCTGTCAAAATACACAGTTTTAATATTACTTGCTTTTTTAATTCCCTGAGGGATGAAGGTCCCAGTCGGTCCATTGTGCTGGATGCTGTACGCACACATGCTCTCCTGTACGGGTTTATGCAGGTAAGAGGTTGGAGCATACAGGTCTCGCTCCCAGAACGGACGGATCGAGGCACCTTTGGGAGATGCTGGGAAGGGAGGGAGAGGGGCCAGCTTGCTCCGATGAGATGCCTTGCCTTCAGTCAGCTCATATTAAGGGAGACAGATGTACCCGAGTGAGTCGCTGCCTTGGTCTGAAACCCAGCTGAGCGCTGGGACTGCGGGAGATGCAGCGCTCGGACACAACCCAGGGGCCCGCCGAGATGCTGATCATCAGGGAGTTTACATCGGGCTTTTTTGGGGGGTGGACTTAGCTTTCTAAAACACTTGGATATTTTTAAAACATTACCCTTATTCTGCTCTAGGCTTAAAATCTATGAACACAGGCAGTGCCTCCAGAGCCTGAATCTCTGGGGAGGAAGCCCTGTCTTCTGGTGTGAAATGTTTTTGTAGAGGAACCCTACAGCTGCACACACATGCCCACAATCCACGTTTTCATCCACATTCAAGACAATTTTTCTAACTCAGCCCAACTAAATATAATTTCTAAAGAAAAGAAGAATTCGATTTGGATTACAATTTAACACAAATGATAAACACAGAGCTGCTCACACAGGAAAGTCCTTCCCATCACCATCGAGCTGCACACAGACACTCTTGACTTTCTCTTTCATTTTAGCTAAATGTGATTTATTATTTTTTTTTTAAGAGTGTGGGTTTAGTCCTGATGAGTAACCCAGCCACACTGACTGGGTAGCAAGCACGCTCCCCCCTGCGCCTTGCCAAGCACATCCCACCCCGTCCCGCGCTGGAGATGCTTTCCCTGCGCTGGAGATGCTTTCCCTGCGGCACCAGGGAGCGGAGGAAGGCTTTCCCCTTGCGTCCTGGAGGGAGTGCTCTCAGGCTGTGCTCTCTGCTACCCAAGAAATCTCATTGCCACCGGGTTTCATGCCTACCCGGGGAGCCTGGAAAAACAAACGGACAACCAAACTCTGTGCTGAGGTGGAAAACAAACCTCAGCCAGCTCACACCGTGGATTTTGGCTACGTGTCATTTTTATCATCCATTTTTTCCGAAGACTTACGAGAATCGCATCACCCAGAGAAAAGTGTATAAGCTAAGCAGGCTTATCTTTATTGTGCCCTTTTCCAAGCGTTTAAAGCCATTGTGGTTTTGTGACAGATGCTCCCTTAATAGCCTTATGATGGGCCCTGGATGGATGAATGGGGCTTCACTTGAAATCAGATCCTCCGCCGCGACGGCTGAAGCCACGATCACTCATCTATTCACAACTGGTGTCAACTCCTGTAATTTAAGAGACAGCTGCATTTCTTCACATGTCCCCGCAGACCGAGGCGGCTCTGCAGCAGTTCCTCAGGAACGAAATACTTCAAGGTGATGATCAAAAGTGGAGGTGTAAGAGAGGGAAGGGTTTTCCTTCTTGCCGCTCTTGGTAGTACCCTGAAGACCTTTATCACTTCCTCCATATTCATTTTCTGTATTTTCCTTTGATCCAACTCTTTTTAAGTTAACGTTCCCTATTAATTATTCTTGCCTTTGAGATCCTCCCTTAATGCTGGGAGTGCAGCAAACGAAGAAATCTACTGCAGTGTAGCCGAAGGACTGGGCATCTCAGCAGCACAGTGACAGAGGAGTTCGCTGCTGTGATTACCGCCTTCAACACGCGATGATTTGCTTGTGGACAGCAGCATCCTCTAAACCCCAGGCCACGTGCTGGGACTTCAGGGGGGTTCTCACACTCGCTACCGATGTGCACAGCCTCTGGGGCTTCCATGCGCCGTTCCCGTGGCTGCCCAGGAGTGAATTAGCTCCCCATTTGATCTGACCCTGCACACAACTGGCGCTGAGGCTGGGAAAGCCTCACCTCCCTTCGCATCCTTGCCCGTGGTGGTGAAGCAGCCTCATGTGCCTGGCTGCACCCCAGTTACTCCGGGGAACCAGAGTTTTGGGGGAGCTGCTGCAGCCTGCCAGCCTCTCGAGGGGGCAGGATGATAGCGACAGAGGGAGGAGAGCCCAGCAGGATCCATCCCCTCCACTCCTCCCTGACAGCATCCAGATTCCAATCCCAGCTGGGGTAGCTCCACAGGAGCGACAGCTGGGGGGTCTCTACCATCTGTCTGATGAGGGCACTGCTTCCCACTGCTTAACTGGTGCTGTGACAGAGGAATACCCAGTATCCCCACTACTCAGCCTGTCCTGGCTTCAGGTGAATGAGCCCTGCGAGTCCGGTGCCTCGGGGTCACTGCCTTGCTCATGCACCCAGCCCAGCCGCCAGCACCCCGGCTCTGACACCGGCTTGCCAACACACCCTCTGCCTTTTCAGTTAACTCCTCTCCATCTCTTTCCTCATCTCAAGTCTGTTCCATCATTCTCCATGTGCTTCTTAATGACTTAAATTCTTTCAGCTGCCCGGGTCTGCTTTTTGTCTGTTCCTGGTCGTCTCGATGAGGGCCAGCCATCCATTTCTATGAAGGTATATTCTCAAACTGTTTACTCCTTTGGCTGCTCTCCCCTGGAATTTCTCCCGTCTCAGGCTGCAGCAGATATTTTTTCCTCCTGGACTTAGTGGCAGCAGAGCCGAGCCTCAGTGGCACGTGGACCCCAAGAAGCTCAGCCGGAGGAGCACGCCGTGGCACGGCTGCCAGGCTGACACCCAGCTGCGGGAACGGGAAGCTCAGGCAGGCTGCTGTTCGGATGCCGAGCTGATTTCAGCTGCTGCTTGTTCTCCTCGGTTCCTGCTGGAGGTATCTCTGAGGCTTCACCGGAGCGCTGGTGCTCCCTGCCCACGCTGCTTGGGAGGAGATGCAGGTCTGCTGGGCATGAGCGTGAGCTGGCAGAGGGTGGGATGTGTTGGGGGTGTCACCTCTTTGGGAACAGGGAAACCCAAAGGGGGACAAATTGCTATGCGTGGCACTGGATGACAGCACTCCTGGTATGCCCTTTGAGCCACAAATCTCAAGACCAAACTGTTGCTGGAGATAATTAGATGTCACAGCCAACAGGCTGGGTGGCACATAATCCCCTCGGAAGCTGGCATCTGTTTAACCAGCAGAAATAAGAGCACTTTGGAGGCTGCGGAGCGAGTGCTCAGCTCGCTCTCTCCTGCGTCATCTTCGTTGCACAGTGCTGGCATCAGAGCTCCTTCCACCCCCCCGCTCCGGGGTTTTACACGCTGGAGTGGAAGCAGATCTGAAATGACACATCAGCTCTTATTTGCAGCCTGCGTTGCCCAGGGCTTGCAGGGGTTAAAAAAAGCTGAAGAAAGGTTAGAAGGTTTTGAAGTACATGAGTAACCCGGTAGCATTGATACTCCTGAGCGGAGCAGCTCCATTACTGCTGGTATCTTTTATCTGAACTGCTTTGTTCTGAAGCAGATTGCAGGTGTCTGAGTCACTCAGTGTACCGGGCTCAGGGCTCGGGGAGGTGAAGCCCGACGCTGTTACGCTGCTCAAAGCAAAAAGCACGAGAAATGGCATTTCCCATGTCCCAAATACAGCCAGAGGAGCCCAACGGACTGAGGCTCCGAAAGGCAGACGCTCTGTAAGGACCAGCTGATAGCGAATATTTCCACACAGTAACATAAAATGTAATTAATATCAGTAAATAAATATAAGTAACATAAAAAATAATTTTCATATAGGGAGTAAAGGCAGTTTCCTGTGCCTTCATTGCCTGCATTTGCTGTTTCCAACAGCACGTGGTGGCAGCGCCACACCGATGCCAGGGACTCTGCAGGCAGAAAGGACTGTTGTCCGAGTTATCCCACGGGAACAGCCTACGTGCAGCGCGTGGCCGGGGACCCCTCCCCAGGCACGCTGCCACCCCCGGCACCCTCTCCTGGGTTTGCACGGCCGTGCCAAGGGCTCCGCTGGCAGCCTGCCGGGATGAAGAGGTGCAGCTGAGGTCGCTGGCCGTGGCCGAAGCTGGATACCTGTGGCAAGGCTTACACAGACACACATTCATGCCTCTTGAGGTTAACGGCAATAAAATGGTTAAATGGCTGTTGGGTTTTTCTGGCCTGGAAGGTGACATCTGGGCAGAGTGTTTGCAGGCAGCATCCAGCTTGCTGTGTGCTCGCATGTCCCATCCCCGGCGGGTTTGCAGGCAGGGGAGCGGGGTCTGCAGGAGAGCCAGCCTGGGGTCAGCAGCATCTTCCCAGCCGCTCCCCCGCCCTGCCGGCCGGGCCTCTGTCCCCGGCTCCTCTGCGGAGGAAAGGCTGTGCGTGGGACACCCCAGCCTCCTCTTCTTGCCCCACGTCGTACTGGCTGGAAAAAGCAGATCCCCATGTCAACAGCCGCAGCTGAGTCACCGCTGGGTTATTTTCTGCTCCATGGACAGAAGCACTCGAGGGTCAGCTCCAACATCATGTCCTGGCAAATGCCGAGTTTTTAATCAAGGCTGTCATGAGCAGCAGTCATCCCACCTAATTCCAGATGCTTATGTGAAGGTGTCTCCACTTGAGCACTCGTTCCAAGTTCACGGGTGGAAACGGGCATTTCAAAGGTCTGTTAAGGCTTGTGCCCCAACCCTTCCTTTCTGCCCCTGATGAACAAATAGCTCGATATACATTTAGCATTAAACCCCTTCAGTATTTGGAGACTGTAGAGCAAGGATTCAGAGGATAAGCACTGGCTCAGGGAGTGTGAGGTGTGACTACACGACAGCACAGGAAACTCTTGCAATATCTTCCACCAGCAGAGAAAAACCGCACGGGCGCTGCTTCCCGAAGGAGTGCTAGGGCTCGGTACGGCCACCCAGGGCAGCCGGCACCGCGCCAACACCCCGGGGCCGTGGCACCACAGCGTTTTTCCTGCAGACACCATGCCCTGCTGTATCTGCTCTGTTACTTTAGGGGAAGGGGGAAAAAGCTGCCCAGCCCGCTCTCAGAGCCCAGCACCCATCCTGCACACACAGCGGGGACGTGTCTGAAACAACCCTCAGTTCCGAAAGACCCAAAACGTGGCCAAGCAGTGGCACGGTGTCCCTTCAGAAATCAATGTCACCTAAGGGTAGGGACTGCCACGCGTGCATAGAGCCCGCCGGAGGTAAGAAAGCCCAAAGGCACTGCTGCTGTCCCTCGCTCGGGTGGGGTGTGGCTGGCAGGAGGGAGGGACCTCAGGGGATCAGTAATTCAGCTAAGAGGCAAGAGCATCGTCTGGCGTTTTCTGAGCCCAGCCCAGAGAAGGGAGGTACTGAGACTTTCAGCAACATGTTTTGTGTTTCTGGCTTGGCCAGTCCTGCCTCGACACAGGCCATGTGAATTACACAGCTGGCTCTGCTGCCCGGCTGCTGCTCCCGGTGATAAATCTCATCTCACGTCCAGCCAGATGAGATATCGGCACGGATGCTCCCCAGCTTCCCTCCCCTAAACCCAACCTGTGACAAGCCACTTCTGGTGCCCGCTTCCTGCAGGCTGCTAGCAGCCAGAGTGACGGTCACCAGGCGCTGAGATCTCTGGCGATATTCTCCTGAATGAGCTCTGCTGGACGCCCTGGGTTTTCACTACTGTCCCCAGGATACAAGGAGGATGGTCCCTGGGTCCCTGCTATTAAAGGATGGTTCCAACCCTTAACAGAAGGGATCCTACATTGCAATGCTTTCTTTTTTTCCCCTCTGCACTGAAGCAGGGCTGTACAGGGCTTGTACATCAAGTTCAACTTGAGAAGTTGATATTAATACTAATGATAGGCAGGAGGAATGAACAAAAGCAGGTTGGAGTTTAGCTGTCCTAGTTAGACTTGCAGTTTCCCAAGGCATGACTGGATCCAGAATAATTTTTAGCATGGCCTGTGGATGAGCAGAATCACTAAACAGCAACCATAGAGCAAAGGGGCTTCAGGACGTAAAGGGTCTCTGGGCATAAGCTCTCGGCTTTGCTCATGGGGGGGGGGGTTTGGTCAGCAATACACCAGGGCTGTGTTACTGCTGGAATTACAGGACGCTGTGTTACGGTTTGAGCTCTGGCTGGGGGAGAAGCAGCCTTTGGAGGGAAAGCCAACGAACAACCAGCTCAGAAACGGCTTTGGAGCTGCCTGGGAAATCAGATGTGGGCTTATCTTTCTGCAGTGAAATCTGAAAATTGGACAGTAGGTAAGAGGGAATGATAAAGTTTTTTTTTTAATATATTGGAGCCCTTACAAAAGAGAAAAACAATGTGTCTGGATCACACCAGCGACCCACCTAGCTTAGCTAGTGCCCAACAGCAGACACGGAGAGAAGAGTACAAATACAGGGCACGTATGCAGTACTCAGTTTTCCAGCTTCCAGTCCTTCATATGAATAACAGAGTTCCAAAGAAAAGGGTGATATCTTTATATTTATTATCCCTCAATGATTTTTCTTCCAGAAATCTGTCTAGGTGTTTTTTGAAGCAATGTAAACTTCCACCAGCCACATCTGCAGCAGGGAATTTCCCGGCTCAGCTACCCTGTCTGTGAAAAACTGCCTCTTTCTGGTTTTTAAAGTGCCGTGACAGAGGTTAACTTTGTTAATTATTGTATGGGAAGAGCTGTCCTGTCTCTCCTCCCTGTTCCCCACTTGTTTCTCTGTAGACATCTCTGTCCAGGATCTCCGTAGACCTCCACACACCCTGTGGAGCATCTCTGCTCTGGAGGCATTCCTGCACGGAAGCTCTTCGGAGCCTTTCATCATGCCAGGAGGGGGTCTTCCTGCTCTCCTGGATTCTATCTGCGATGGGGAAAGGAGGGAGCCACAGCTGCCTTGTTCTTTACATCACCACCTGCTTAACGGCCACTTCATATGACAGTAATTGGGGAACCAGGCAGTTTACCGCCTGCCCCCTTGGAGGTGCTGCAGGGGCAGATCTGGTGAACGTGGTTTGCCAGCAGCGGTGTGATTCCATTTACAGTGTCCTCATCCGGGCAACGCCGCTGTTTATGTAACGCCTCCGTGCTTTAAACTCTTGTTTAGCGCAGAGCTGCTGACCACGGGCCACCCTCGCCTTTGTTTCCATAAGCAAAAGATTTTTACGGGGGCTGGCTGCATCCTCCCAGCAGCGCTGCGTAAATCCGAGCCTGGCGGGATGATGTGGGGTTGTCTCTCCCGGTGGCCCTGCACGCAGGTGTCCTCTGCACGCCAGGGCAGACACAGGCACTCCTCGAACTTCGGCTGGAGCAGAGGAAGGCTCAGCAGCTCCCGCCTGGCTCCTGCCTTACGTAAGCCTCTGCTTCCGTCTGATGAGCAGCTCTGAAGGACAGCAGCTGAGCTGGAGCAGGGATGAGGCACGGTGGGACTCAGCAGCCTGGAAACAAGCAGGATCTATGCCTAAACCTTTATGCAACAGAGTAAGTGGGTTTGATGCTTTTTTTTTTCTTTTTTTTTTTTTCCAGGACTGCTGTTATAAAGCTGCTGACAGTGGAGCTGACGCCTTTCTATACTGTAAAGAAAAAGAAGAAAGGAAAGAAAAGGAGGGGCTAAAAATAAGCCGCGGGGAGTTTGCGAAAATGAAGGGCTTGTTCTGGGAAGAAGCCCTGATCAGAGGACGCAGCCTCCGTGCTGCAGCCCGGCTCCTGGTGCATCCAGCGAGGCTGCTGGCTCACCCGCACGGCGCTGGGCGGCTCAGCCCAAACAACCCAGCCCACCGCGGCCGTGTTCCCCCAGCCAGCACGCTGACGGAGGCACGAAGGCGCGCTCGCCCCAGCGCTCCTTACGTTGCACAGCGGCCAATTTGATTTGGCCCCAAGGCAATATCATGGGCTAATTACTCTGAATTACTCCAACCCTGGAAAGCAAACAGCTCTGACCGCAGATGAAACCGGTCCCACAGACTTTGACCTTTTGACCAGCCACTGGCCCGGGAGATTCCCCGGGGTGCGCATGAAGGGCCAGGACATCTACCTACACACTTGTGGCAGGAGGGGAAGCAGCATCAACATCTCCGTTTCTAAGCTGGACAGGATAAAGCAGACACAGCTGCAGCGGGTTTGTGGTTCAGGTGTCTGTGTGCGGCAGGGACGGCTCTGGGGGGAGCTGGCTCTAATGCTCCGAAGGAAAGCACTGGTTAATGGGATCTGTGCTCTCCCATCCTCTAGATGGAGGATGCCCGCAGCCGGATCACGGCGCAGTTACAAAGGGTGGGGTGGGTCTGTCGGGAGCTGGTTTCCGTTAGAGGTGCCGTTTGTACACTCGCCGTGCTGACGGGTTGCTGGCGATGCAATGGAATCATGTTCCTGGATCTTCTCACCTGTCCGTTTTCCTGACCTATTAGCAAGCCATAGGGATTTCTGCTTTCAAATACCGTTTAATAATCCCTGCCAGAAACCATGGGCACCAAAACCAGCCGATGCTCTGCCGCAGACAGACGTGACCCAGAGCTAGCAAAAGCAAAACCTGAAAATTTTACCCTCGGCTGCACGCTAAAAATGTCTCAGTTATCCCAGACATGGGTGGATCTCTTGGGTGTGTAAAATCTGCGCTATGCCAATGGACGTTTTGGTCCTTCTCAGCGGCTGTCAGGCTGAGGCTCCTCCGGGAACGGCTTTGCTTGTGGTATTGCAGCATTTTGGTTTCAGTCCAGGCTGGATCCAGCAGCAGAGACACTTCAGGGAACCCATGGTGTTTCTCATTCCTTCAGAAAGCGTTGTTAGGAGGAGATTTGTTTATCATAGATCCAAATAGCTCCATCTTCCCACCAGGGAAGGCTGTCACCTGGGCCAGGCTGGGCTGGCGAGATGTCCTGCTGAGTGCCCATTTTCCCTTTCTCTCTTTCTTAGGGGCATGAGCAGCCTTGTGGGGGCTGCAGCTGCAGCCAGACAGCCCCCCGGCAGGCGAGGCTCCCGCAGCCCACCCAACGGCAGCCGGGGCTGCTCCCTGGTCTCAGCAGCAGTGGGCTGACCCGTGTTCAGCTGCAGGTGTACCAGGGATGTGTGCATGACAAACTCGGCTTGGGATGCTCCGTACGGGACAGCCCTGCCCAGGGAGGTGTGGAGATGAGCTGAGGACACCAGCTCCAGGGCACGTTCCTCCACGAGGGCTGGGGACAGCTTCTGTCTGAGGCTGTGCAGAGACGTTCCCCTGTGCCCTGGGGACACAGAGCCAGAAGCAGGCTCTGTAACAGGAAAGGCAGCCTCTGCCGTCTGCCCATGGACCTGCCAGCGACCGCGTCTCCTGGGAGCGAGCTGTGGGCTGAGGTGCTGCCATGAGCCAGGTGGGGACCAGGAGTCCCAGCCCGCGTGGTGGGAGAGGTTTGAACCCGCCCAGGAGCACTCTGCACTTCCAGTGGGAGGATGGAGCTGGCCCGGAGCAGTGTCAGGTCTGGAAGACATCAGGAGTTCTTCCAGACTACGCAGACTTTATTGCCAATAAATGCTGTTGCTGAGCCCCCTCTTGGCAGCGGCAGGCGAGGAGAGCATCTCGAGCAGATGGCTGGCGAGCACAAGCCTCGCCCTCGCCCAGCCCGCGCCGCGCTCTGCTGCTGGAGCACCTCAGCGCTTGCGGGGTGTGACGGATGTGTCCTCCCAGCCTCCCACCCGAGCGTGGACACGTCGTTAATCACACTTGCTTCGGGAGGAACATAGGGGTTAGATAACCTCCCTGAGGACACGACGGGCAGTCTGTGGCGGCGTGTGGAAGTGGGTTTGGGTTCCCCAAATCGCAGTCAGGAGCTTTAACCACAAGACCTTTCCCTATCGAGTTTTATAACCTTTAAGCGATATTCTCCCATGCCGTTAACGGGGATTTTGCCCACGCAGGAGCAGATACTGTAAGGCTGGTAGAAATTTGCTGGTCTATTATAAGAAAGAAATATATTACCTACACAATGAGCACCCTATAAAATGGTGTTACAATTGATGATTAAATCATAAGTTAACCCAGGAATTTGAATAGAGATAAATATTTTTTTTTATGAACAAAGAAGGCTGTTGTCGTGTACTTTGCTGCTCCATCCGATATAATTTCGTGCATTCCTATGTGGATTTTTATGAGTTCTGCAGATCAATGGTGCTGCATTTAAACACAAGCTAAGCAGTAATTACAGATGCATGCAAGATTTATTCATCTGGTGGCACCGCACCAGCTGATGGAAGGATCAGCTGTATCCAATCAATGCTTGAAGCTTCTCAAAATAAAGAGCTTTTTGGCTCCCACTGCAAAGTGAAAATAAAAATAACCCCCTGAATCCCAGGAGTGTCCCCTTATGTCCCCACGGGGAAGGCTGCAGGGTCTGGGTCAGATCTGCGCTGTTGCTGGTGCTAAGCCTTGCTGTTGCACACCCATTGACGTTGTTCATGGTGGGTCTTCTTCACACACTCGTGACCCCCTTGTCCCTGGGGCTGAGGATTGGACTGATGAGATCGAAGGCACAAGTGAGGAAAAAGGAGGAGGATGAGCAGTGTGGAGGAAGCAGCCAGGGAACAGGCAGCCAGCGTTCCCCGGACCACCTCCCGCATGCCGGAGGGTGCGCAGGCTGGGCGTGCAGGGGCTGGGAGCTACGTGACGTGCCACGCTGCGGTGCGAAGGGAGCAGCTGGGGGGCTGCAGCCGAAACCACGGAGGTGTGTAATGTGGCTCCGTTGTTATGGGAACACGTGGCAGGGGATGCAAAGTAGCATGTTTAAAGGCAGATACTGGATTTTGTCCGATTTTTCTTCAGGTTTTCCCTATACGTCCCTATAGCAGCTGTCCCCTCCTACGGAGCAAATCTGCCCGCTCCCCACTGTCACCGTGAGCTGCCCTGACGAGCCAGGGAGTCCCACTCTGCGATGCTCTCTGCTGGGAACTCAGAACCAGGGTTAGTACCACACCCAGATTTCTCATCAAGCTGGTGGAAAGCAGCAACACACCAGCAGGGCCAAAGCAAAACCTCCCTTAAGCAGATGCCCTTTAAGTCGCCCACAGTGGTGGCAGATGTGTGGATGGACACAGCAGGGCTCAGCCCCACTGCCCGCCTGCGTGCTCTGCTCCAAAGGAAACTCTGCCGGTGCTGGGAAGCACAGGCAAGAGGGAATCCCACCCACCCCTGCCCAGAGAGCAGCCGGAGGTGGGAAGAGGTTGCCCGGAGGCTCGCCCGGGGTGTCCCGCACCGAAAGCTCCCCGCTGTCACCGCCAGGACTCGCACTGGCACACCGCGTGCAGGTGGGACCCGGCTGAGACTCCGGATCACGAGATGCAGCTCTTCATCGTAGGTGGGGAAGAGGCTCTGTGTCATTTCTTCGTTAACATACTTCTGTTCAACGAGATGCTCCTCTGGCGATTTCTTAACACAAAGTTGCTGCTTCCAACATTAGTTTAATCTGAGCAAAGATTTTTGCCTGGACTCAGTTACCTATTCCCAGCTGTCAGCAGCTACTGTCAGCCTCCTCTTCCTCTTTCTTTCCCCTTTTCCTGCCCGTTGCAGCTTTGGCCTCACTGTTCAGCACGCTCCCTGGCGCAATATTTCTCATGTTGGGGATTGCGAGTCCATGGAGCTGTTTAACTGGAAATGTTTCAGCTGACATTAATGCTGCTCGGTAAGATGTACTGGCTGGTATTTTCCTGAGCGAAGATTTGGAAATGGTTCTTGTGCTATCGTCAAACCTCATGTACCGAGAGCAACACTGAGGGACTGGGAAATGCTGATTTATGCCATTAAAAGTGCTGTCTGAGCCTCAGAGCTCCACTGACTGCTCACGGGGTGTTCAAGGCATTGGCTTATGGTTTTGGAGCACTGAACTTCCTTTCAACGCTGGTGCTCCCAGTAAACCTGTTGCTCAACATAGCCCAGCAGGGAAGGGGTTACAGCGAGGCAAAGTGCATCATAAATCCCCAGCAAGGCTTGGACTAGTCGCTAAAACCCGAGCTGACACTTCCTTGGCGTGGCTCCACGGTGCAGTGTGTGCCTGGTTTCTTTCTCCCCTGTATCCCTTCCCTCCCCTCCCAGCAGCGTGGAGAAAGCGCTGCCCAAAATCCAGGCTCAGCACCAATTCTCTGCTTTTTTTCCCAATAGTCAGCCCCAGAAGAGACCCCCCAGGGACCTGGGAGGAGGTGCCTTCTCCTCTAGTCATTATAGAAGGTAGGGATGAATGAACTGATACGGGTCTAGTACTAGCTCTGCGCGTTGCAGGGAAAAATAGAAAGAAAAAACTCAGAATAATAGGAAAAGGTCAAAAAATCTGCCTAAAATGTATGGTGCTGGCTGGGCTCATGCTCGGCTTGTACGTGAGGCAGCGACACAGCAGCCTTCGGTTCTCCTGCCCAAAGCAATGAGGGTCTCATCAGCATGCACTGGGAAAAAAACAGGTACGAACACCCCCGCACTGGGAAAAAACAGGTATGAATGCCCTGACAGGTCTCCAAGGGAGGGAGGTGGCAGGAAGACCAGCCCCGGCACTGCTGACCCAGCCCTGGAGTGGGCTACAGCTGNCCTCCCCTCCCAGCAGCGTGGAGAAAGCGCTGCCCAAAATCCAGGCTCAGCACCAATTCTCTGCTTTTTTTCCCAATAGTCAGCCCCAGAAGAGACCCCCCAGGGACCTGGGAGGAGGTGCCTTCTCCTCTAGTCATTATAGAAGGTAGGGATGAATGAACTGATACGGGTCTAGTACTAGCTCTGCGCGTTGCAGGGAAAAATAGAAAGAAAAAACTCAGAATAATAGGAAAAGGTCAAAAAATCTGCCTAAAATGTATGGTGCTGGCTGGGCTCATGCTCGGCTTGTACGGGAGAGTGGCACGCGAGGCAGCGACGCAGCAGCCTTCGGTTCTCCTGCCCAAAGCAATGAGGGTCTCATCAGCATGCACTGGGAAAAAAACAGGTACGAACACCCCCGTACTGTGAAAAAACAGGTACGGACACCCCTGCACTGGGAAAAAACAGGTATGAATGCCCTGACAGGTCTCCAAGGGAGGGAGGTGGCAGGAAGACCAGCCCCGGCACTGCTAACCCAGCCCTGGAGCGGGCTACAGCTGGGCGATGCCTGTCCCCCCCTCCCCGCTCCTGCCAACTCTGCGGAGCTGGAGGCAGCGGGCTGGGGAGCCGCCGTGCCAGCCACTCTGCACAGGGCTGCTGGTGACCCCCAAGGGACAGCACAGCCCTTTGCCCACCCCACAGGGCTGCCTGAGGCCACACACCCCTGCTGCCAGGTTTCCCCGCAGCCGTGCCGTGCCCAAACACGTGTCCATGCTGCCAAGCCCCAGCCACAGCTTCTACATGGAGAAAGAACCCCGTGTTTCCCCCTTTCCACCTAAAAAGCCGTAGGAAATCAATGGCTGGGGGCTGGACACTGGCTCAGTGCTTGGTCTGGATGAGCAAGAAACCAAGCGGTGTTTGCTACAGGGCTAATTAGAGCTATTATATCAATTAGTCTGTGAAATGATCGGTGCCCAGGGCTCCAGCAGGCTAATCCTGATTTCAGCAGGACCGTCTTGCCTGAGCGCTGGGACTCTGCTCCCGTGGGGGTCCCTGGATGCCCCCGCCACGCTCTGCCCGCCTGCCCAACCCAGCAGGCTCCCGCCTCGCTCTGCCGCTGCCTTCGCTGCTCTCCCCACCGCGGACACCGGCATCTCATAAATAGGAACATGTTCACCGTCCCCATCGGGGAACTGAGACAAGGAGTTTCAGCCTGACCGACGGGCACCACGGGCTCTCGGGGGGTCCGGGGAGATCTGCCTTCCTACTGGGGGCTGTGCCACCTCCCTTTGTGGGTACAGCTCCAGGTGCTTCATCCCCATCATTGCAGAGTCCTGTGATTTTATGGCAAGTGTCACAATGTTTGCTCCTTTCCCCCCCCCCCCTTCATTTTTGTTCTCTCTTAAAGCCTCATCCCCTCAAGGCTGGATGTTAGATGGACTATTTGCTTAAGGAAATAAAAAAGGACTTTCCAGCTCTCCTGTTCGCAGACAAAAGGCTTTAAAGCATAAGCCAGAGGACTTAGGAAGCAGCAGATAAAAGCAATTTTCCAATGGTTGTCTTAATATATATCGAAAACCAGGGGGTTTTAGCTAAGCTCACGATTGGTTTTGGATTTAACCTTAAAAACCTGAGCATGGGGATGCTGCCCTGCTCCCCCTTTTTTAGCAGGGGCTGTGCGTGTGTGTGCCCGGACTGGACCCCCAGAGAGGGCGGGGGAACGGCCCAGCTGCACACCTCTAGCAGTCACTTGGATGCTTTTCGGGGTTCTTGCACCGTGGGGCCTCAGGAGTGGCACCACCCTGCACAGCGCATCCCCTGAAGGACGGAGGATGGGGTGATCAACGAGGAATTGCACCTCCCATGGTCAGGGGAGGGGAGCGTCCTGCTGAGATGCTTTCCCTCGGGGCAGGGAGGGGGACAGGGAGATAACTGCAACCTGAGTGCCGGGAGCTTGGCAGCTCTCCTGGGCTGCAGCGGCTCCTCGGGAGCTGTTCATTCCACGTCCGGTGGCGGCCAGCTCTGCCCGAGAGCTCCCGATGTGCTGCTGTGCGCTCCCCACATCACAGCAAGTCCCTTTGCAACTTTTCCTTCCAAACCGGGATGATTTCCGGGACAGGAACCACAGAGGGGGGGGACAGCATCTCCCTGTCACACCATTGCCACTGGTGCCTGCAGACCCATGTGGAAGACAGCTCGCTCCATCCCGGAGCCTGGCTACAAAGAAATTCCCACGTTCCTGCCGTTCTTTGCCACGTAAGGATTTCAAATGGACAGCAAATACACCGGGAAACCGCGCACCACCGCCGCGCTCGCCTCCCAGCACCGCAGACGGTGGCAGAGCCGACGCCAGCCGTGTGAAGAAGAGCCACGGCACGGTGGCATAAAGCAGGAATGACCCACCAGAGGGACATCTGCCTTGCTGGAGCTACCCGATTCCCTAAGGAGCTTCAAACAGCAAGAGGACGCCCCAAGAGCCTCGCTGGGAGGAGCCACGCCGTCTCCTGCTCTCACCCCGTACCAGCAATGCTGTTTGTCCTGCAGGGCAGGCTGTGACGGCGGAGCCGGGGCTGCACCGTACGTCAAACTGCAAGGTGCAGAAAGGGAGAGGGAAGCTTGGGCTCTGCGGGAGAGGAGGAGCAGGGGCCAAGGGTTCCCGGATCCCCCGGCTGTGGAGCTGCATCCCGGCACCGCCAGCCCCCAGGATGGGAAGGAGGTTGGGGTGAAAGGTGGGAGGTGGCAGTGATGGGTGAGCTACAGGGAGTGAAAGGCAGAGCTGGCGGGAGAGGGGGGCTGCGGACAGCAGTGGGGGTAGGAGATAAAACAAACTGAACGGAACAAAAAACCACCCCAGCCCCAACCCCAAACCTCGGTGGCAGCCTGTCAGCTCCAGCTGGTTTCGTAAAGACATTTCAGCCTAAAAATGCACAAATACTCAGCCAAAACAACTCAACCCTTTCTGCACTGAATCTGTCACCCACAGCCCTTCGCAAGGCAGGAAGATATTCCTGTTGGGTCTGTCAGCCGGTGACGAGAACAGACTATCCAGGGTTCAAGACGGAGGTTCAGCAGGTTTCCCTGGGGGTGGATGCCCTGCGCTGTGCTTATCGGTGACGCTGGCCGCTCCTCATCTCTACCAAAACGTGAAAAGAGAAGAGACTGTTCCCAAATTCCTGCAGCATCCCCTTCTCCGGGCAGCATCAGCTACTTGCTGGCCAAAAGTGGGACAGCCCTGACTGGCATTGTGGGTCACTAAACAGCCATTTCTCTAGTCGAGATGTCAAGATTTTATCAATCCCCAGGCCAAAGACAAGATGGTTACGATGCGACATGACAATGAAAAATGTCAGGGTGGCAGCAGGTACTACCTACGGACCTCCTCTGCTCTTCCTGGCAGGGCAGTCTGTGTTATCTCCTGGGTCTCTTCAGACAAATCTTAGAGATTTTTGGGGGGTAAAGGAGGATTAGGAGGAGGAAGTGACAAAACCACACCACCAGTATTTGCCTGCAAGATCCTTATCTAAAGAGGTGCTGGGTTTTCAGTGGAGCTGGCTCCAGAATTTGCTATTTCAGATGGAAAGTCAGCGAGCAAAGTGTCAGAGCTCTGGCTCAGCTGGTGAATGCTTTCCTGGACGTTCCCATGTCGCTGGGTGTGCCATAAGCTCCGCTTTAAAGCCCAGCTCTGCAGCTTCTCCTCTTCACGGAAGAAGTGAGGGGGGGTGATGGCATCTCAGATACCTTCACACAGACCGAGAGAAGATACAGTCCTTCAGAAACCAGGTGTTCACAAGGGACAGGACCTTCCGCTTTTCCTTCTCCTTCAGTTTCTTCAGAGTCTGCATGAGTTCCAACCAGGCAATGGCTTTTGAGGCAGCCCTGTCTTTCCCCGATGACCTGCACCTGTGGCGTGGAAAGGGTAAAGGGAAGAGCCCGGCTCTAGGACTAAGCTTGTGAGTGGCCTCTCCTCCATGGAGAGCCTGTGCCCCAGGAGAGAGCGGGTCTGGTGGAGCTCTTCTCTGCGCTGGTGCCCGAGAGGGGCCAAGCGGGGGGAGTGTTATACCAGGTGGGAATGGCTTATGATGGAGCTGTGAACACAGAGTCCTGCAGACCTCCGCTCCCTCTGCTTGTCGGTGAGATTTCTGGCGAGGAAGCTCAGTCCTCATGCTCTCCTGGCAGTGTTTGCAGGGATAGGGAGGTGAGTATGGCTTAACACTCACCTTCAAGATACCGTGACGTGGTCTCCACCCTGCTTTGGGCCAACAGAGGCAGCTCCTGGAGAGGCTGCACCCAATTTTGGTGAAACTGGATCTCCGGGTGGATGAAGCCTAAGGGTGAGATGCTGGAAAACATCCAGCTGATGTCAAAGACGTCAGCGTCTTTCCTGCTGTGCCCTTCCTGCAGCTCACACTCAGCCCTGGGTGTAGCCATATAACGACAGTGATTCCTTCACTTATGAGGATAATGACAACGCCTGAGACCTCTTACCAAGCCCAAGCCCTGCTGGACTCTAACAGGCTGATGGTCAGCCTGACCCTGCCTCCTCCACCTCGCGCTTACCAGAAACAGCCCCAGCCCCAGCCCCAGCAGACGTCGCAGGGCTGCTCCTCCCTGGAAATCAGTTTGCATCTCATTTGTGGGAACTGAGCAAGGCTGGCGATTCCAGTCAACCAGCTCTGGCCTTTATGAGCTGTTTTGTTTTGCTTATCACAGGGGGAACTTAATTATTCAAAGCTGGTGGGCATATTTACTTACAGGGGTGAATTAAACCATAAATTCAGGCAAATGTATCCACATCTCTGCTTGTGATGTATTTTCCCTTTCTGCTTTATTGGTGCTTGGGCTCCAAGACACAAAGGTGGGCTGTTCAATAAGCAGCACAAGGCAAGTCATCCCAATTAATTGGATTGTTCCTTTTATGCTGCTGCTTCTTCCAATTAAATGCAGAGGAGCACAAGTGACAGGCACGAGTAAGATGGGTGCGCAAAAGACCATATTCTAATGCAAAAGGTGTGATGAGAAAATGGAATCTACGCACCTGACAGGAATATTAATGCAAAACCTTGACCTATAAATTTTTCTTACTTTCTTTATTCAGTCTCAGAGAGCCAGCAACAATTGCAGCTCATTAAAATGGACTGTGTCCTGACAGGTGTGCACGATGCCCACGTCCAGCAAGTTCCAGTGACCGGCTTCACCAGCAAGGCAAATGTTCAGACCATGGGACTTGCGGGACGTGGGCGTTATCACAGAGCTGCATGGTCCTGCATAGCTAGGAACAGGAGACTGCAGCCAACCCTGGAGACCCCTCATCCCTTTTAAACCCAGTGTCATGAGAGAAAGAGTGAGGGGAAAAAACCAAAAGACAAACCCAAAAGTGCCGGTGCGGACAGGACCTCTGGAGTTCACCTGGACCATGCCCAGGTTCGAAGCAGGGCCAACTTCAACGTTAAACCCCATTTGAAAGTTAGCTCAGGAGGCTCAGTGTTGAGTATTTCCAAGGACAGAGATCTTGTAGCCTCTCTGGGCAGCCTGTTCCAAGGCTGCCTTGTTGGGCCTCAGCCTGGAAGCCGTTCACCACATTGCAGCAACATCTGGCTCTACTTTCTTAACTGGTTTCTCGATGCAAAGTGTGTGTTGGCATGTGGGATGCAATCAGTAGCTGTGGGGAGGATGATGCCATCATGCAAAGACAATTCCTTTGCAAGGAAAAGAGATCAGAAAACAGTCCCGCATGAGGTAAGGTGAGGAGGAAGGCGCTGTGGTATTTTATTCTGAGTTTGGTGCCACTTTTCCAGAAGGCATTGCCAGAGGAGTTCCTGAAGATGGAGCGACCAAAGCGTTGTCCAGTTTGGGCTTGGTATTTGGCACAGACGAGATGCCAGGGCTGCGGTTCGCTATGGTAGAGCAGCACACGCTATTGCATCTCTCTTTCTCCACCGAGCGGTGAGGTCTGTATCCCTCTCTGGAGGCACTTCTCCCTCCCTCCCCTCCCTACGGAGAGAGCCAAAGGCAACAATCTTCCCAGCCCTAACACCTCTGATACGTGTGAAGATGGATGGGTTGAATCCAGGCCTAAAATATTTTACATTTTCACGGTACTTTCACAGCCCTGGCATTATCAAATGATCTTTCAATGTACTTGGAAGCAAGAGGAGAATAACTTGAGATGGATTCTGGTTTTTTTGTGCCTGTGTACTTGCAAACTGTCTCTGCCTACACATCTTGCAGGGCCTGTGCCTGTTTGGATGCGCACATGGGAAACCGGTGCTCATGTGGATGCTCCGTCTGCTCCATTCCCCACCTTGAAGTTCGGAGGCTGTTCCCATCCCTGGGTGGTTAAGATCAAACTTGCCCTATGCACTTATTCCCAGCCACTGCCCAGGCGAGTTTGGAACTCAAGGCTAGGACACACAAAACAATTTTAAAATCTGAACAAAAGCAGGAGATTAAGGAAACCAGCTGGAAACCTCTATTTTGCTGATTTTGAAAGCAAAATGTGGGTCACAGATGTGCTTCCACAGACAGAAACTGTCTGGAGAAGAAAAAGACATCAGCAGTGCCCAGACTCTTTGATGATCAGAGGTAGATTTAGCTCTCAGGCATGGAGACAAAAAAGGAAGGGGAGATGAAGTAGGAATAAAAACATAATCAAGAGATGAGGAATGTGGAACTCAACCCACCCGTAAATTTGCCTTAGGGAATGATGAAAAAATGCAGCAACAAAAAAAGATGAAACCAACTGCTCCATCTTATTCTCTTCCCCCATGGTTTGCTGTCCGTATGGTTTTACTTTTTTGCTGCCCGAGACACAGGAGGCCCCTTACAGAACTTCCCCTCTTCCTTGGTCGTATTTTTTCTTCGCAACTGTGCTGGTTTCTGCTGTTCCTTTGTAGTAGCCATGGGATCCTTGCTAAGGACAGGGTGACTTAGAGCCAAACGAAGCAAAGCTTTCCAGGGAAGTCCACACCATTAGGTCAGTATGCATGGGGGAGCAGAAAGCCTTGTGCTCCCGCCTGTCTTTGACAGGAGAGCTATGACCCACTTCTTCTTCAGGCTAATACAAACTATTCAATCTATTTCCAGTGAAATTAGTGATACTCGGATAAGAGCCGTGCTGCTAGCTGCTGCAGGCTGCTGAGGAGCTTGTGACTTGTTCTCCCCGGGGCTGTAACAGAAGGCCCGTTGTTTGAGCCATTAAAGAAACCTCCAGGTAAAGCCCTGGCAGAGCGACGTAGGACAGCAGCACCACGGACTCCGAGACACCCAAGTGGTGGCTCCTCAGAAACCGCCAGGCAGCGGAGGGAGGCTTCTGGAAAGCATTTGGGGCATCCAGCGGGTGGTTTCTGGGACAAAGGGAAGAGCCCGGACCACGCCTGAAGGTCCCACCTGTGCTGGACACGACAGGACTCGGTCGCTTGGTGCCTTTGGGCTTTGTGACATGTGCTGAGCAGCCACGGATTGCGACCGCTGACTCTCGCAGCAAAGGTCCCTCCTGCCAGCAAAACACCAGTCCCTAGGGCTTAACACCAGGAGAAGCCTGAAATAAGACTGATGCTAGAACAGCTCCCTGCCTGTCACTGTTTTTCGAACTTTGGGGAACTGCAGGTTCAGTTCTTGTCTGGAATTTATTTTTCTCAGCCCCACTGAAAACACATTTTTGTTGCTAGTGTTTTAAATCCAATATCAGTGTCAATACAGATAAGCCCTTTCCCGTGGGGGGGGGAATAGCAAACTCTCTCAAATCTTCCGCTCATGCAGAAGAAAACAACCCCAAAGCACTGACGGATTAAATGAAAAATCTGCCTCTTTCCACTGGGCGTCTACTGGGCGTGAATAAGTGCCAACTGAGCTCTCACTTGCCTCACCATCTGGCGTGATGGCACCAGAGCCTGGAGCTGCAGCGGGACGCGCGACAGTGCCCTGCCCTGCGACAGCATCTCTGCCTCTGGTGACAGAACCACCAGAGGCTCCTAAATGGCAGCAGGTCCATAAGCGCGAAGGACTTTGTTCTCTTCAGCTTCACCATCTGACCTAGCCCAGAGAAAGCAAGTGTCCAGCCACCGCGTGGCTCCCAGCGTGGCGACGGAGGGAGGCAGCACAGCCCTCCCCTGGCAGGGACGAGCTCGCATCCTTCCCTGCACGCAGGAGATTTTGTTAAGGATGCGGACATTCATTTTGCTGGGCTGCAACCACACGTTGATAGGGCTGTGAAACCACAGCACAGAGCCTCTTCAGCTGATGCCCAGAAACTGCTTGTGGTTTCAGAGCTCTTGCTGATGAATTGCCCAGCAGCTGGTCACACTGGGAGGGCTGTGCTTATTATTTTCAACTGCTATCTCGCATGGAAGGAAAATCAAAATACTTTCCTCAAGGTAATTGGCTCTAAAACAATTGAAGAATTTTCCACGGGGTTGTAATGCAATTAGGACTGGCATTTTATGTAATTTATATCATTAAAGGTATGTTTATGTCATCAAACTCTTGTGAAAAAAAAAAAAAAAACCTGCTGGCAAGAGAAGGCAGATTTTGCCGTTACAGGCAATGAAATATAGATTAAACATAGATGTCCACTTAGTAGTAATTAAAAGGCAGAATAATGTCAGGATTGTCACCGAGATGTAGTCGCTGACGGTGAGAAATGGTTGGGTGGGGTGCTGTGACACATCTGCAGGTTTCCCGTTTGGTTTTCGGTCAATGCCAAGTGACGTGTCATCACTCACCTTCTGCTGCAGGACCACAAAATCCCGCGCTCCCTAACTGCCCTGCCAGCTTGGGCGGGAGGAGCTGGTGCGGGCTGGGGACTATCAGACCCGCTACACGGAACAAAACCATCAGCCACGCCGGTGCTTGGGCCCGAGTTTTGACAGACATCCAGGAAAACCCAAAGCAGAGATGCCAGGCAGTCCAAGCACGCAATAACAGCTCCAGAATTGCATGAGTCAGCCTGTGGACTTGTGGGCATGGGATACGGTGAAAGCCAGAAGCACGGACACAGCACTCCCCTGCCACCGCCTGGGGAAGCCTCTATTTCCCCGGCTACCAAAAGGTTCAAGGGTGTAACTGGGAAAAGGATCACTCTGTGCTTGCTTGTTCCTCCTGCTTCTACGTAACCACGTTTTACTGACTGCCCAAGGCACAATACAGGCCAAGGGCCGTTTTGTCTGACTGCAACAGCTGGGGCAATGGAAATTATGGGATGAAAAGCTTTAGCCTCCTTGCCCAGGTGGAGGCAAACAGGCTGGATGAATTATCATTAGAAATGGGTCTGAACTGAACCTGGGGAAGCACTTCACATTTCTTCAGAGCCAGAGCAGCCGTTTATGGGCAGATGTCCTGTCCTTAGGACAGGATGAACCAAAGCCATGAATTCAGACAATCACCATTGGAAACACCTGGATGTGGTCCCTAATGGCAGGGATGCCAGCAACTGTATTATCAGAGTAACACAATGCCACTGCACAAGCAAAGACGTCCCCTACCTTGGCTGTGATCCAGCTGCCTGTCGGTACAGGGTACAACTATCAGCAAAGCAAACCCAAGAGCTGTACTGCTATACGAAGCAGGCGATCACACCCTTCTGTTATCTATCAGACAAACGAAGAGGCCATCAGCCACGTCCACGGGCTGGTCTGCCTCTGCTCACTACATCCACGTGTGTAGAAACCTACCTTTGAACCACTCGGGACCAGTTTGGGAACCTGGCCTCAGGGTCATGGACCTGACCCCAGACTGGCCAGAGGGGACATGAATGTCCTGCCTGATCCTTTCTGCCTCGCAGCAGCCTGCGACACAGCACACATCCCAGTCTGTAAGCAGAAGCACGTTCAGATCTGCTGCTGCAGGGGCACAAACACCTTTGGGGACACTTTGGTGAAGTTTAACACGCCTGAACACAGCTGCTTAACACAAAAGGCCACGGACAGGGATACTCACTATTGGGCCGAGTCGTTAAGTTGATATTCTCGGGACCGGTTGAAGCATTCTTGGATCCCAGAGTCTGCCCAGAGTCTCATCATAGCTGACAGCAGCTCTGGAGAGAAGGGCTCTGTGTCCTCCATCCGACTTACGACATCGCAGACCATCTTGGCATCAGCCTGCAGAGGAACGAGACAGGAGGTCACATAGATGCTCAAGGCAGAATTGGGAACCAGAGATTTCAGGAACAGTTCACCAGACCGTCAGGAATAAAGAGGCTGCATGTCTCGGGATGAGGCTTTGGGATCCATACCGTGTGATCCAACAGAAAGGGCAAGAGGGGGACGGAGCAAGGAAGCGGTTACTTGTGCAATTCACCTCATGTCAACAAGTATTTCTATGCAGCAACGTGTATGTGTGGAGCTTCTTAGGAACAGAAAAAAATTCACATATGGACATATATTTATATTTTAAATTGTTAGCAAAGCGATGTATATCCTGCAACAACACCTGTTTTAACTGTGTAACTTTACTGACGTAGGGGCTGTTTGTATCGGAAAGGACAGCAGAAAGGCTCCAGAAACCATTCTTTTTTCAGATGCTGTTTTTTTGCTTTTTCTAAATTCTTGTTCTTTTCTATGAGCCCCTGCTGTGGGGACTAATTCACGTTAACACAGACCACCTTGGCTGGCTGTCGTGCTCTGTGACTCAGAGGGAGAGGAACCTCCCGCGGCCAAGAAGCACGGCAGCGAGGGCAGGGCCAGCTGGCCGTTTTTGGATGGTTTTTTTGGTGAGAAAAATGTGATTTGCTACAACAGCAACTTTTCCTGGAGGATAGTGTTCTGATCGAAGTCAGGTCTGGAAGATGTCTCAGATTTAGGATGGGAATGTCTAGACAGACTGGGAACAGCTGAGTCCAGCCCTACTGTAACAGCCCACAGCGGCCGATGTCTCACTCATTACCAAAGTGGGATGCCCAAATTCACGACCCTCCTCTGCTTGCTTTGCACTGAGTGGATCTTCCACACCTCCCACAGACTGCCGAAACCCCAAGGGTGTTGGCTAATCTGCAGAGTTTTTCTTTCATTGCTTTCTTAATTGAAAAATTTTGGAAAAGTCTCATATTTCTACCAGCTGAAATAAAATCAATTATTATTGCTATAATTAACTGGAAAAGAGGAGCTCTTATTCCTTATGTGTGCTTACAGCAAACTAGTGAGGACGATTGTTTTATTAGCTTTCCTTACGTCACATTTGTACATCCCTGTTGCTGTTTGACTCCTGGCTCCGTGGACAGCTATAGGGTTCACCAGAGTCCTGAGGCAGCCTCGTCTCCCCAGCCTGCGGGGGAATCGCATCATTCGAGTCCCTGCTCCCAAAACACGGCTGCAAACAAGCCTCGCTTTGCTGGGTGACTTGGATTTCCCCATCCCCAGCAGCTCTTGTGCTGGAACGTCCCACCTTCATTTGTTTAAAATTAATGTAGCAGTATATATGATAGCAGAATAAAAAGGCGATGGAAAATAAACTGTCTGCCA